>JABEEM010000810.1:0-21942 GCA_013363185.1 Fusarium secorum
TCTCCACCGTCTTTTTCTTCGGTTCACTAGCAGGTACAGACTTTTTTACCTCTGGACCCTGAATTTTCTATATCTTCAACTGTCCATTCTTCTTTTCGTGCCCCTAACCTGTTGACGCGCAGACTTTATTCGTTCCTAAAAGAGGCTTCAACCTGCAGATGTAACAAAACAGCCCCGAACACACTGTTACACTTACACGGCAACTCAACGGCCCTCGATTTAGTTCACAACCAAAGCCAAAGCTAAAGCTCACGCCGAGCTAAGCTTTGTACTGCATCACTCGAGTTTCGCTCACCAAAGTTGTCTCGCTTCACCAGCACAAGGTCCACAGTTTATTACTTTCGCCGCTTTTTTGCACACGAGAAGCCAATTTTTGCGTCACAAGCTTACGAGTCACGAGCCATCTTGAGATTTGAGGTTCTCTTTGCAACGCTGTTTCTTCCGAAGGGAGATCGACAATCATTGATCCACGCGAGAAGAACGAAATAAGAGCAGAGACAAAAAATCTTGTATAACCTGCAGCGTCTGTGTGCCCTTAACAACCGTCAACTGCTGTATCTCCCAGCCCAGTTTTGGTTGCCCGATCACAGGACCGTTGGAACAACAACTTCAGCGACCCAGAAGCCATTTACTAGCGAATAATCCTTTGCCTCGGTTCTAAAACTTCCAAACAACTGTGCTAGTGGTTTACGGCACCTAAATTGGAGATTGGCCAAAATAACGGAAATTGGCTATCGCTATTTATTGAGTGACACTGTGTGTGCCTGCAATCATTTAACCTCTGTCGATTCCACCATAGGCCCGTTATCCCTCACTTATTATTGAATTTAGCGACCATGCTTCACATTGCTAGTCGTCGATAAACACTTTTACGCCGAAGAATCACTGGGTGGCATTAGCAGCCGTGCGTTGATCACACCAAGTGCATATCCTATCGTTGCGGAGGCTGCCGAAGACTTCAAAATCCTCAGATATGGATTCGAATATGCCTATGATCCTGCCAAAGGGCATTGTCATCAATTCCAAAAACATATATAAAGAGGTTGCTGATTTTTCTTTGGTCCCCCCTGACAAGGTTTGGGAGTACTGGCATGGTAAATTTCTAATCTTCCCTCAGCCATGGAATACCACTCATGCTTTCCTAGTGTATACGACCACATATAAGAAGCTCAAGGATCCGACTGCTTGCCGACTTGAAAACTTTTGGTGGCATATCTGGGGAAGTGATCGCAGGTTTCTCAAGGGTAGTGCCCTGGCAAAACTCTATGAGGAGATCTCGGTTGGACCAACCTTTGTCCCCCTCAAGGGACCGCCAAATCGATGGGAAGGACCCGATGTATGTGCCATTGAGCTTGATCTTCGCACAATGACATTCATCGACAACTAACACGACCTGCCCAGATACCACCCCTGATCAAACAGATTCTAGAAGCCGCTGAGTCTCAGGCAACCCCATCACTGACACAAACCCAAGGGTCTCGCCCTTCAAAACCCACCGACTCCGCGTTAAGAACATTATCTTCAAGTGCCTCAAAGCCGCCACCCACCCACCCAATCTTGAAAAAAGCCCGAGGGCCATCATCATCGGGGCCTCGGCCAACCGCTCGTTTTGTATCACCCCATGAATCCGCTGATGAGGACGAGATTCCTTCTTCAGGGAGCACAGCCGCGACAGTGTCTGAGGCACCCGTGTATGTAACGGATCCGCCAAAGAAGAAAATGACCATTGCACCCCCTCAGGAGCTTGCCCCCTCGTCTCCCGTCACGAGTAAGAAAGCCACTCAGCTAAGCAAATCATCATCAAGCGCGAAATCGGCTGTTCGAGAAGCCGGGGCTGGAAAGTCGAGCGGGCCAAGGAATGGCACGCTGCAGCGGCCCGTACTTCAAGTTGCTCGCACAAACGTGGAATACGACCAACCAGCCTCTAGGGACATGAATGGAATGACCAGGGAAGGTCGCCCATATCCGATGAGCGAGAAGGCACGAGGGAAACAACCAGCAGTTCCTGTCCGGCCAGTTACATACAGAAACGAAGTCGTCAAGGACGTGATAGAAGAAGAAACTCAGCCATCACCCCCTAAAGATCGACCTCGAAGCATTCATCGAGAGAAAGGTGTGCTCCCCCAAGCTCGTTCTCTCATAAACCTTGCGAACCACGGACCGCGAAGAGGGTCGGGGGCTTCTTCAAGGTCGACTATCGGAGTGGGATCGCTTGAGAGTGGAAGGAGTCAGGAAACCCCCCCTATGGCACGATCCCATTCCCATGGCGGATATGATCAACCAAAACCGCACAACAACATTCGAGCACCTGGACTCTTCACAGAAGCCACCTCATCGACATCCAATGTTGCGGTGACTGGCACAATTCTCGATCAGTCTGGGTTTGGATCCACGTCGGACTTGAGTACTATCGATCATTCACGGCTCGAACATCACACCATCCCCGTTGTACCACCACAGCCCTCTATACTCGATGCTCGTTTCACCCCAACTCCTCCTACTACAACAGCCAGTGTACCCCTAGGACGCACAAAAAGCCAGCTAACACTACTGCTTGAACGAGAAAAGGCACGAAGCGGTGATAGGTCGCGATCCAGAAACTAAAATATTCTTTGTACTCCTAAAAGCCATCATGCCACCGTTATTCTGTGTCGTGGTAAGGTCACGCCACGGCTATGTACACCATTTATAAACAAGGGCCTAGCTCACATATTAAGCAAAATGCTTCTTTCTCCGTATGGCTTCAGGTGCATGGTCACGGAATGTTGAGCGAATGCATAAAACATTCGCGGCCCGCATGGTTATTTGATATATTTCCCAGATTCTTGCCATATGATGAAGGACTATTGGCTCAGAAGTATAATTCCTCATACCATAATCGAATCAGGGGTGGGGCGTTGCCGGCAAAGCTGAAGATGGGCTAAAGGGTCTATCTCAAGAAGGAAATGAACGGGAATTCAGTTGATACCAACTAGATAAGGCAACTAAAAGCAAGGCATTGCAGATGCTGCTTAGGACTTGACGAAAGCAACGTTTTGAGTGCATGTCATTACCCTAGAGCTTCCAAATTTCTTGCTTATTTCATCGAGGGAACAAAAGGATCATACAAAACACGACAATGAATTGTCTTGTAATGTTAACCTCTATTCTTCTAATAAGTAGGAACCATCCTCATTATCCATCTTTAAGTAGAAGCTTAATTGTTATTCTTCACAATATACCCTATGTCTATGCTACATACCATAGTTACCACATGAAATACGCCAAGTTGCGGTGCAACGTTCGCAATTAACAAAGCAAGTACCAAGGTGGGCAAATATATTTTGGGAATCGTGTGACCTTTTGCGTCAAGGAAATATTCCAACTGTTAACGCTGATGTTGATAATAATGGTATCTAATACTACAGCCATGAAACTGGAGAACTGAGGAAAAAATAGCTACTAGGTATTACTCTTAATCTTTTTGTAATCCAAGGTTTGCACCGTATGTTATGTCCAACCGACTTAACCAGTTCCCCAGGTTAAGCCGTCCAATCCGTTACTTATACCAAAAATCGATGACGCGTTATAATAGGGGACGGAATGAGAATCCGCTTTGCGAAGAAAGCGATGCTTGAGCGAGTGTGTTGAGTTTCTCAAAAGAAGAGGAATAAGTTTGATGTGTAATATAGCAAAGCATGATTCATAGTACGAAGAAAAGGGTACCCGGGAAAGCCAACATGAGACGTTACTAATCATCAAGCTTGAACATCCTGCGCAGTGTCCCAAACTTCTTCTTCTTGGGCGTGCCGACCTCTGAGCCGTCAATTGAAGCTGAGACGCCGTGGTTGGCAGCACCAATTTGGCTGTGGGAAGTACTACGACGCTTGAGGAAGCCCGTCTTTGTTGTTGGGGAGGACGGAGCAGGACCCAGACCGCCAGCGGTGGAGGGGCGCTTCTCTTCGTCAACGACATATGTATTTTGAGAGCCGGCGTCGAACTGTTCCTCCTCTTCATGAGTGTTCTGATGGTCCTGGAGAGGCCAGTTTGCTCCGCGTTTGTGTAGACGCGAGCTATGTGCTTGGCTCTCACTATTGCTTCGAATAAAAGCGAGTCGCTCAGGCCCTCGTTCTAGGTGCGTGTCTCGACGCGATGCGCTTTCACTCGTGCTTCGAGAGATCTTGTCAGCAGGATCCTTCTTGCGACGTAGAATGGACGACATGAAACTGCCACGTCGTTTGTGACCTGGTCGTCCACCTGTTATCTCGACGCTGTTAGCCTGAGGCGCAATCGCGTCTCGCCCCGAACCGCTTCGATTCAATGTTGCCCGAGGAACTGCGATAGCCGTCCCATTGGGAGCAAGATTCTCCCGAGGTTGCTCTTCCTCGTCATCGCTGTCAGGAAGGTCAGGAGAGTCTTGGACTCCTGCGCGAGCAGGCGGGACCCCCATAGCGGCGGCAGCAGCATTGTTTGAGGCAGAACTGCGCATTGTTTTAGGTACACGCTTCTGCTTGGGGAGTGGTGAAGGAGTATCCTCGTCACTTGAGTCGACGAAACGACTTCTGAAGGCTGGGCGGCCCTCATTCTCATCACTCGAATCATCGAAGCGGCTGCCGCTCTTGGATTTCTTCCCCTTGGACGAGCGGCCAAATCCAGAAACCCGCATGCGAGAGGAACCTAAATCATTGGACTCAGTACGTAGTGACTGACGCATACGACCGCCCATCATAACTGGAGGAGGAGAGCTAGTGTTGGAATTGCGGCGAAAGGCTGATCCAGTAGGCGATAGAGACCGAAGGCTGAATCGGCTGCTGCCCCTCGCGCTTTCTGGCGGTGGTGCTGCTGCCGCCGGTTCCTGTGTACTTCCTCTCATTGTCCTACGGAAGCCGAAGCCTTCTCCGCCGCCAGCCTTTGCACGTCGGAAGCTGCTTTCGCTTGAGTCAGATCCTCGGCGTGTGAGGGTTGGCTTCGCAGTAGATCGCATAGTAGGGCCCCTGTCTTCGGAATGCGCTCGACGCTGCGATTTGACCGCTTCCGACGTGGTCGCTGGCTGATAAGACGTTGGCCGACCACCATTTCTCTGAGTAGAAGCAGTATTGTGCCCATTAGCCGCCGAACCATTGGCCCTAAGTGATTTGCGCATCGCGACACCAGTAGTAGCATCAGACTCTTGACGAAGGGACTTGCGTAAGTGTCCATCGTGCGAGTTCTGAGGGCTCGAAGGAGCAGCGCCGGATCTCATAGATTTGCGCATTCCTCCGGTTTGGACTGGCTCAGAATGACTGACTGTTGTAGTCTCACTAGACCGCATAGATTTTCGCAGCTTGGCGCCTCCAGTCTGCTTTGCTTTCTCTGTAACGGGTGTCTTAACAAGAGGCTTCTCAACCTCATCACGAGGCCAACTAGTACCTGGTTGGATTTGGTAGATTCTAGTTGGATTGCGAAGCTTTTCTGAGACAGGCGCATTTTCCGAAGTCTCCAGGGGCTCTTGCACAGGCTCTTCAACAAATTTCTGCTTTTGCTTCGCTTGAGTCTTGGTCCTGGGTTTCGAGCGTCTGGCTGCTTCTGCTGGAATGTCCTCCTCGTCAGACTCCTCCATGGCCTCCTTCTCGAGCTGGCGTCTGTCCTTGGGGCTTAAACTTCTCCAATAAGCCTTTGCGGTTTCCCAGTCACTGGGCGTTTGGAGAGGTTTCTGAGAGGGAGTCTTAGTAGGCGTGGACTGCTGAGACGCATTGGTTTCCTTGGATTTTGCAATGGCCTTCTCAAATACCTTCTGAGAGAATGCTGATTCGACGGGGCTGTCGACTACAGCGTCAAGGGACAAGAAACCATCACCTTCCATGTCAGAGAGATCCTCATAGGCGTCACTATAAATGCTGCTCCCATCCGACTCTTCCGACTCTTCCTGGATGTCATGCATCTGAGAATTTGAAGAGACAGCACTGGTGGAATCGAAGGACCGACGAGTTGCAATTGGTGCGGGCTGATCAGCTCCTTTGGGTGATTGACTCGGGCGAGGCTCTGTTGAGGATACCTTGGCGTGCTCGGAAATAGCCCTCTCACTTGAAGCATCAGTCGGGCCGGTTGGGAAGCCCCCAGGAACATCGAAGAAGTCTTGCGGTGATTCTGCCTGATTCTCATCGGGAATTCGGGGACTAGGTTGTATTATCGAAATGGTTGGTATATTGTCGCTTGGACTTGACTTCGCCGAACTACTCTCAGAGGGGCTGCCAGGGTTGCTAATAGTTGTTTGGGTCTCGGACATAGGGTCGGCACAAGCTTGGGATTTAGATACAATCCCTGATTCGGATTCATCAGAGCTCAGGTCACTATTGCTTATATACCCTTGGCCATCAACAGAAGTGACCACGGGGGGCAGTGGTTCCCGGTATCTGGAAATATTAGCTTCGTTGCGAGAGGCCTGTTCCTGTGCCAAGACCGACCCAATAGCCAGATCACTTGACTGCGCCAAATCTTGGGCAGGAGCTTTGTGATTCGATTCTGAAGGCAACGAATCTGTAGCTGGAGGTGAAGCCGATCTCTCCATAGGTCGAACCAAAGGTCGCTCTTCAGGCTCCCTGACCTTCTTCTCGCGAATACTCCCAAAAGAGGGGAGAGCAGGACGAGGGGTCATGGTCTCATCCTCGTCCAGAGTTACCGAGTCTCTTTTGTTTCGCCCAATGATGCTATGCCAAGACTTTCTTGACTGTGGGCTGGCTATTTGTGGTGAATCTGTACCTGAAGATGGAATAGACTCCCCTATAACAGCCGTGTTTCCATCATCAAAGCTCACTCTGACGCTCTTCTTCCGTGAGAGTTCTGTCTCCTCACGCCCAGCCATACCTGACCAGGCAGCAGACGCATCTGAGCCATCTTCAGAGGGAGATGCATCCCGAGGACTTGAGTACTTAAGTGCGGATTTTCGTGGCGACAACGACCTTGGAGGCGGCTCATGCCTAACGAGTAGCTGATCGGTCTTGGGAGCAAAATGGGTTGTACGGGCAGGGCTGCGGGCAGGACTCTCAGAATGCACGCGGCTTCGGCGCACAGTCTCACTGGGACCTGGGACTGGTGCAGCTTCCGGTAACTGTTGAGGTGGTGAGGTTGATTTCACAGGGATGGCATCTACTCCATCCATTGGGTGTTCGTTGGCAGGCGCCGGCTGGGCAGCATCTCGTGGTTCCTCCTCCTCTAGTTCGGGGTCTTCATGCACTACAGAAGGGCGCTTTCTAACCGATGCTTCGGATTTTGTTACTGCTGGTGGGATTACAATAGTCTGGTTCGGATGTCTCGGCGTCTCGACATCTGGTTCTTCTTCTTGCTGAATCAATGTTTGCCCAGTTGACAGGTTGTAGTTGGAGTCGGAGCTGGGGTCAGGCTTCGCCTCACGCTTGGTCTCTGGCTCAGACTCAGGATCCGATTTGAGCTTAGATTCAAGGTCAGCCTCTGGGTGCCCAGGCTGTTGTGTTGTCGCAGCATAGGTATTCGAAGGGCTTTGTGGGCTTGCGACTGCCTTTGGTGGTGAGGCTGGCTCGACTGCAGTGCCCTTGAGTCTCCCGACGGTTCCCTTGGACAAGTGAGTGCCAGTCCTGGATCCATCATGCTTTTGCTTGCGAACAGGTTTCTCTGATGCATCACGGACAGTCTGATCTATCATCAAAAGCTGTGCCTGAGGAACCATCCGTCTCGAATTGGGATCGTACACCATGGCATTACTTGATGGGCTTGGAGATTCTGTCATAGAGCGAGGATACGAGAAATTGATAGAGTTTGGACTGCTTGGCCGTAAATCTGCTGATGCCCGTTTATCAGCCACAGGGGCGCGACGCACGTTAGACAAATCGTTCCCTGTAGCTGCCCCAAACCATGAACCTTGAGTTTGTCCGTTTTTCATCTTTTGGCTTGCAGTTTGGAAATGTTGCGTTTGCAAGCTTGTTGCTCGTTTGTGGGTCGAGCTCTTCGGATTGGTCTTGTTGTGCTCATGCTGGGGAATCTTGGGCACTGGAGGAACATCCTGGGCTTGCGGGGCAGCGATCCATGCTGGCGAAGGCGAGGGTGATCGAAAGGTCCGTTCTGTCATAGAGCTCGCGCTCGGCGATCGATGTAGCTCCCGACTCCTCCTGTCCCGACTTCCCGTAGACGAGACGGAAGCGCTCCTCCGCGCAATTCGTTTTGATTGCACCTGCGATACATTGGTAGGGGTTGTAGGTCGAGCCTTTAGAGCTGCAGCCGCAGCAGCTGATGACAGAGATGGCGTCGATTCACGCCTTAGAAAGGCCGAGGCGGCGGCTGTCGCAGCGTTGGGATTGGCAGTCTCCCGGGTCAACGGCTGAGATGAGAGCGCCATGTTAGCAACGACGTGTAATTGCGAAAGCGATGGAAAGGAAAAGAGAATTGGATCGAGAGGGGGAGCGTCGCATCAAGGGATAGAGAGGCCAAAGACAACAATCAAAGACAAGGACAAATGCGGCAAGTCTCGATAGGTGGTGAGCTTAAGTTAATGGCTTTTGCCTACCAGAGCGGGTTCCGTGGCGGGCGAAAAGCCAAAAGCCAAAAGCCAAAACCGGTTTTATAAGAGCCGCAATAGTGAACAGCGCAGAGGAGGAAGACGGCTCACCTGAGTGGGAGGACGATGCCTCCTTGAACCTCCAAACATGATGGGCTGGTTTAAGCTTGACTAGATCGAAAGCGGCGCGAGGCCAGCTCAGCTCAACAGGCGGCTTGCATCAAGATCAAGGCCACGGATTTTCGGAGGTTAGTGAACAATGACGCTGAGATGTGAGTCAAGGTAGTCGTAGTAAGAAATGCTGTGTCGTGTGTACGTCAGGATTAAATGGGATGGGTTGAGACGGAAATTAGGGCAGCTAAAAAAGTAGTTTGAGGAAGACTCCAAGGACTGGACGGAGATGGAGACGAGGGAGGTAGGTTCCATGTCCATGCTCGTTCGTTAAAGACCCGACCTGATGACGACAGGTATCGAGCCACTAACACTAGCCTCAATTAGCAGACCCCATCCAGCTTCTGGCATGTAATTTTTTATTCCGGTGGTTCCATCTTCCAGGGCGCATTGCATTGGATCGCATCCAATCTCCATTGGATGGAAACTCAAGGGTCCAATAAGATAATTGTGATGACTTTGCTTGAAGTGATGACCATGTATGTCATAGAAACCTCGTCCTGTTACTCCCCGGCAGTCCACGTCGACCAACAACACGTGGTTGTCGTTGTACAGACTGGTCCAACACAGTACATACATCCAATACAATGCCTCAACTTTCCGGTTTTCAGTAGTGCCATCTGCTGCTGCACAGATCCATTGATCAGTAATTCAAATTGTAGATCAGTGCCTCATCAGGTCCCGTCTCGGCAGGCCTCCAGTGTCCACCTGCCGAGATCTACAAAGATTGCTTGGCGGAATAAACATAAACAATCTGGGGACTAATCTTGCTTCGTTCTTAGGTTGCTCGACCTGAGGCACGGCCGCCGGCTCATTCAAAGACTGACCCTGACCCACTGAGGGACTGATCTTCGTGGTAGTGGCATTGTTCTGTATCGGGATTCGGATGGACCTGGGAGACAAATTGTACAGTAATTGGATGAGCTACGTAATAATAAAGCCCCGTATCTCCGCATATCCTAGATCAAAACCCACCTCAAATCTCCAGCTGAACTGAACAGCTATCTGACGTCATAGCTTGACTAGGACGTTTCAATCGTAGCCAAGTCGCTTTCATGCAATTTTGCAGTAGTTGTGCATATTCATAAGTTGAAACAGGCAAGCAATGTGTGGTTAAGAAATGTTGAACAAGTTAGGATAGCCCTGTTATCATACAATGTGACTTTGGTCTGGCTGATTGAACCCAAGTGCTGTTTGTGGTGACCCAAGCCACAACATTCTACCTATTCCTACCCCCTACCTATCCTCAAACCAAATGTCACTTTCGTGTCGTTACTGAGCCGCCTCCCCACCGAGTAGCTCAGTCTCTTGTTATCCACACTTCCTCCAATAGCAACAAGCAAGAAACCGGTCGTAGGCAGGGCTCTGTCCCTTTCTTCATCTTCAGGAGCAAGAGTACCTCATTTTCAGATGCCAGACACCGCAGTGTCTTGGTTCACTGATATCTTCTAGGTATACATCCCCTTTCATAGCTTTGTTGGCCGTCGACGTACCCCGATCATCAAGGCTAAAATAGGGAGTACGCGATTGCTGGGAGCAGCCGCTTCCACTGAATCATGCTTGCAAACTATGATGACTGGACCTCAGTCGGTATGTCTGGCCCAGTGCGATCCCCCGGGGAATTCGGGAAATGGTTCTCATCCTCTCCTGACTGATTTGAATGATTGTGGTTCATCTCCACAGATGTGCTAGGCTCCTGAGGCGGGTTCTGAGCGGCAGCATTCTCTCCCCGAGATGCAGGTTTCTTGCCGCCCTTTCTGGCCTTCCGAGTTTTCTCCTTGGCCTTTTCGAGAAGTCGTTTGCGATCAGCTTCTTCCTGTCGGCGTCGGCGGTCTTTCATCTCATACTGCCGGATCAATGCTCTGGGTGGTACTCCAAATATCATCTCGTATTCACAGAATTCGCAAATCCATTCGTCGGCTGTTTTGGTGGGATCCCGCCGCGCCTCTTGACGACGACGCCGCGCAGCCCTTTCGAGTGATCTGTCTAGGCGTCGTTTGCTGTCTCGACGAGAACTTCCGGAGCCTCGACTGGCTGCCACGGAAGACCCATCGTGAGGAGCAACACTGCCAGGTGGTAAGGAGCCAGGGCCAGCCTGAGTCGACATGCTGTGCTTGCTCGAGTGGCCTAACGGCTATGTCAGTAAATCAAAGTCTCGACTGTGCAACATGTACTCACCGGGCCACTGAATCGTGCCAGGAACTTGGGAATCACAGGTGAAAGTAAACTGGGTCGATGCTGGAGTCGATCTTGTTGCGATAGAGTGTTGCTGAAGCAGACTCACGTTCTCCTGTCCCTGAGGTCGAAGTTTCTCGGCGTTTGCGATAGCATTTGATATTATACCACTGCCCTCTTGCTCTGAGTTCGCGTTAGCAGCTGGAAATCCGTTATAAGTAAGATGCGCAGTTGTGGAAGAAACAAAGATCGAGGTCGGACTGTGGGGGAGAAAATCCCATCAGCCAGGCGGCAGTGCAAATTGTCACCGGAAGAGATATGGAAAATGGTGTGCAAGTCTCCGTTCCGTTTTATGCTGTTAGCCGAAAGCTATGGAGGGCAGAGCAGGAAACCCTCATGGCTGAACAACCTCTCCATAAGGAAAGGGGTATCGGCATAACGTGTTAAGAAACTCGGTGAATACCAATGCTAGTGATAAATCCATGTGTAGGAGTTTGGAAGCACAGCAAAAGAGCATGCAAAAAGTAGAAGAATGATTAACGTACCGCCCGTTGTCCACTGAGATGCAGTGGCTTTTGAGCCTCGCCCAGCCCACGCATTACTATTTCCATCAGACAATGCTCGCAGCGGGCTTCTGCCATTCCTTGAACGCCCAAGCCTGCCTCGCCCAGGTCCTGATATCCCCTGATTGTTGGAAGGAAAAGTGCCCGTTGTTGGATGTGAGACTGAGTGGGAGTGCGCTCGGTCGTTGTGTGATTCATTGGTAGGAGAATGTCCTGCACCAGCTGAAATGGCAATCTCATTATTCGAGCCCTGGGTACCATTAACAGAAAGCTCCCCTGCGGAAGGAATTTTCCGCTTCTTTTTATTGTTCGTGTTTTCAAATACATCATAACCATCCACAGAGGACGTTGCGGAAAGCGGCGGTTGCGGATCAGGGATATCTGGCTTCGAGGATCGCTGAGTCCCACGAGTCAAGATCTCCGGGGGTGATCTAGTAACAAGAGTGCTTCGCAAAGCCGGCTCTTCATCGTCGCCATCTGGCAGTCCCAGCCCGTTTCGTCGAGGGGTATAGTTGCAGCCCTCCTCCGCTCGACGAGTTTGTTGAGAGGGGCTTATAGAACATGCCCTTGGCGGGCTCGTGTCTTCCCTGAAGTTGTATGGTGGGTAATAAAAGAGAGGCGTAGTTTCGTGATTTGAAGGAGGATACGCTATTGTCTCTACGGTCCCTGGCGAGAGCTTCTCGCGCAGTCGACGTTTCGGTAACGGCCGAATCGGTCGGTCTGGGAATAGCGACGATACAGTATCTGGCGACATGTTGAGATTATGACCTGCGCGTGAACGAACATTTCTCGTTAGCACGTAGATCACCAGAACGATTAAGAGAATCGCCACAATTATAGCGAAGTTCGACATGGTCGCAGATGGTATTGGGAGAGTTGTTGGCACCGTCAGAAGCTGCTCAGCCTTGCTGGCAGTTGAAAGCAGTTGCAGGATCAACACCTGCTAGATTGGCAACTGACGGGCCAAATGCAAAGCAAACGGAAAGCGTACCCATCGAACATTGTATAGGCTCTGTTCTAAACGACGACAGACACGACAGTCGAAGGGCAAGTGCTGCCAAACGAGGGGTCGGAGCTTGTACAATTCGTTGGCGGCAAACAGATTTAATACTGCAATACTAGTTATACAAGTCGCAGAGAAAACCAAAACCGTGATTTGCAAAAGAATGCCTATCTCTTCGAAGCTCAGAGGGGTAAACTTGGTTCGGTCGGGCTCTAAAACGTTCTGTGTGCGGGTCAGAACATATCGTCGATATCACGACTGAGCGTTTGGCACTGGCACGAGTACCAGTCTGCACCAGCTCGGCTCGTTTCGTACTTGTATCGATTCCTGTAGTAGGTACCTATACGAATGACTGCCAGACTCGCTCGCTCTTGGTCGCTCAAGGCCGGGGCTCGCTTACCCAGTCATGGACGGGGTGATGGAGGGGGTGTTCGTGGACACGAAGGATGCTTTTATATGAGCGCAGACGCCACAGTAGGCACAAAAATTAGACAAAATTTATGAAGCAAGAATTATCAAAGCGAGTAGCCAGAATAACACAATGCGAAGTCCAATAACGCCCTCAAGGTTGCTGTATTTGAGTGTGATTGAATCGCCAACTACGAATCTGTGGAGGTGCTGAGGTAGAGGCAGGGCCGTTAGGAGGCGGGTTAGGTAATCAGACTGGCTGGCGCCTCCAATACATGAAGGTAATATTGACCATGACTTGTCCCGCCTTCCCGTCTTCTCCAATTCCTGCTGACAGCAGCCACAATGAAAAAAAAAGGGACGACCATGATTGGTGTTTACGATTTTGAGCTTCAACTGTGCATTTCCAATGCTTTTATGCGTAAACCCATCCTGAGTAATCTATACTGAACTGGAACGTGGTGAAACAACTGTTTTGTGGCTCACTCGAACAACATGGCATTCAATATTTTCGTGATGTCACTCATCAGAAAACCCAGGGCATGCATGGTAGGGCAATTAAATATGGAAACTGTCTACTCCGTAAGGTAAATGATGCGGAAACAAACCGCTCTCAGAGTCTCATACTGGAGCCGGCCAATAGCCGTCTGGTCACTCTGATGCGCTGGACCTCAGCGGTGAGTGGGCACTAATTTTTGCCTCTTGGCTGTTCTCGTAAGAGGCTTTCAGGTTCGTGAACCCCAAAAGACCCCTGTAATCGGAGCTTGTTAGTGAGCTCAGTCTGCACAGCGAACGCTATACTTTATGTTCTGCAGGTGGGCTCGCAGTGGTTCCACCGGCTTTTGCTTTGGGAAGGATCCCAAGCAACGTGAGACCCGCGCCCACCTTCCTGCCCACTTTCCCACACCCATCCCATGCCCATGCCCATGCCCGCGCTTCTTCTGGCTATCCTCCTCCTCCTCTTCCTCCTCCCCGTTCCGAAGAAAGCTTCCACCCACTCGTCTCTCTCTCATACTCATCGTTACGGCATCTCTCCGTGTCGTGACCACGGCATTTTTACTCGGTCTCGACATGCTTGCTTGCCAATCCGTCCTTCGATACCGTCGCCCTTACTCGACATTCTTCTTTCAGTAGTCGCACTCATCGCTGGTCACTAGCCAGCTTCAACAATCTTTATTCCTTGCTCACCACCACCAATTCTCGCGATTTCCTTTCCTCTCAACTTCTCGATCGGCGCTGGGAAGAACATATCTACTCTATTTTGTTCCACGCGCCGTTGTTGGTTCCCACAACCTCTCCCTCGTCCTCTTTCTTCCATTTTCTCCTCTGTCACCTCAGATCGGTGACCCGGCTCCCTCAATGGCACCACCCTCGCCGCGACGGTCATCAAGAGCCCGCGCCACCAATTCACAATCCCAACAGTCATCTGTATCCTCAAGCACGTCTGGTCGAGTTGAGCGGAATACGAGATCAGTCGCCAAGCCCTCTTCCAACAAGTCTACACCCAGTGCCTCTTTGTCCTCGGAGCCATTTGAAGATCTTGACGATACCCTCCTCGGTCGAAGGCGAAAGCGCAACCACGAAGACGAAAACGATAAAACTTCGAAACCCGATAATTTTGAAATGGTGAATGGCAGCGACGACCTCCCAGAAGAGGAGGACGAAGCCGTGCGATGTATCTGTGATGCAGAAGAATACCCGGGCCGCCCACCCGTGGAAGGTGCCGACCTAGATTTCTTCAATGCCATAGAATTTACTGAAGACGTTACCGGCTTCTTCGTTCAATGCGACATTTGCAAGGTCTGGCAGCACGGCGCCTGTGTCGGCATCTTTAGCGCTGAGAGCTCCCCCGAGGAATATTTTTGCGAGCAATGTCGCAAAGATCTCCATAAAATATACACTGCAAGCAATGGGTAAGTGAATTTCCCAGCATGCTGTTTTTGCTGTCAAGACAGATTTCATGTCTGAAACTTCTGGCTGCTTGAATTCCTTGACAATGCATGGTGGTGGCCCTCCTGCGAACCTGACTACTGACAAGTTTGTTTTCAGCCAAAAATGGTCCAAGTATGTCCCCCATAACCGGCCGTCGCGCGCAACGTCTCGAGCCACCTCAATTGCCAAGGAAGGCAATCGTTCGCCCAAGACTGGCACGAGCAAGAACTCACGCCCAACTTCCGCCTCACAAACCTCAAAACGTCGATCCACAATGAATAGCCGCGACCGAGCCTATGAAGACGAGCAACTCCTGCGCGCCATTGAAGCAAGTAAAGAAGATGTCCCTCAAGATGGACAAGAAATCATGACCCGACGAGCGAAACGGGGACGAAGCGATAGTGAAGAGTCAATCGCCGTGAATGCTCGGCCACGGGATGAGAAACTGGCATCACTGAGGAACCCGTTAAGTGTAAAGCGACAGAGAACCAATTCGATGTCACCTTCACCTCCCACTGAGCTGGTCGAGGTTCAAAGTTACAATGAATCAGATGAGGAGGTTAACACCCGAAATGGAACCAAGAAAGCTCGTAACAGCAAGAACCAGCGAACCAAGACGGAGAAGGAAGATAAAGAGCGCCAGCGACAGGAAGCTGCAGATAAAAGGAAAGGCCGCGCAGAAAGGCGACGAGGAGAGGGTAAGTTGGAACGTACATTCTGGTTAAGCAGGGTACTGATCATTGCATAGATTCTGACCCTTCAGAGGAAACACCTCCCGCCGTTGCTAAACCTCCCGCTACCAAAAGCATTGAGACACCAGTTATTATGGAAACCCCTGCACTTGCGCTGCCCGTTCCCGACACACCCCCTGCGAGCAACCAGACGGTCTCAAGCACCGCCAAGCGCGGCGGCAGAGCTACACATAAGAAGGGCAAAGGCAGAAACCAATACACGAGGGATCGCGATGTGGATGGCGAATCCCCAGCACGATCCATGTCGAGGGACATTCAAAAGAACGGCGAAGAACCCACCCCTACACACACGAAACCCACAAGTGAACATCGACATGGCAAGTCGAAGCCCGCCTTACACCACAAGTTGAATATGGTGGATATGAAGCGGCGTGTCGGCGCCATAATGGATTTCATTTCAAGGACCCAAGTGGACCTTGCAGCGGAAGCAATCCCAGGCACGAACGGAAACGCAAGTAACGGAGAAGCATCGCCGCAAAAGTCCTCAGATTCCCATTTTGTAGAGAATGAGGATACAGCAGACTCTTCTGGGGGCAAAGATTTTAAGGATCTGAACTGTATAGAGATGATGGATGTCCTGACACGGGATATGGTCAAGTGGCAGAATCAGTATACCTAACGGCAGCATTTTGTTTCAGTAGGTCCATCATGGTGAGACAAAAGGGACCTGTGCTCGATTTCTTATTTAAGGCGTTTACGGTTAGGAGCATCAAGGGGCGTCACCAGCATCCGCAGCAGATGCAACAGGCAAAGTTGTATGAGCTTGTCTATAATCTGTGGTCGATATTATTCTTTCTATGGAACCGCTTCAGGAGGCGAAGCTGTTGTTCCGGCTACCTTTCTATATATACCCTAGTACGGCCCGAGGATTCGGTCATTGGCGTCTTTGCACAATTTGAGAGAGACATGGAGGAGGACAACTCGAATCAAGTTTGGCACGAGATGACAGAATAGGCTTAAATAGTGTACATGGAGTATGCTCTAGTATACAACGTATGGTACAGAAATGAATTCCTGAGAATGCTAGGCGCCTGCCTTCTCTTGTGCAATTGCCTGTTTCTTCTGTTTCTTGGCTTGATTTAGACTTAGAGGAGGGTTGTCTATGGACTGCTGATGCTTCTCTGATCCTTCGTCAGATACATCATCCAGCACAAACTTGCCCATTTTCCCATGTCGCCATAAGTGTAGGATTCTGCTAGCAGCCGCTTGCAAATCAGGAACGCCTTTTAGCTTTATTAGGCCGTCTTTCCAAGCAACGGCGGTAAGGAACTCATGAACATCGTTGGTTGGTTCGCAGTATCTGTTATACAAGGTCGGCTTGAAGAGGTTCATCCGGTAGAGGAGGTAATCCACCAGTATCTCGGTTGGTATTAACCCGTCTTTTATGCCCTGGACGAGCGCAAATTTTAGCATAGCCTCGCCGTCACGAACGTAGGGGGGGAAGACGCCGGGGGTGTCCACCAGAAATGCACCATTTAGGCCTACGCCCTTACTCTTCCCCTCTGGGTCGAGGATGCGCACATTTGTACCCATTTTGCGCGTCACGCCTGCTTGACCTCCAGTCCTGGCTACCTTGGCCGTTTTCCTCGGTATGCCTTTGAAGCGTAGAGCGTTGAGCACTGAACTCTTGCCGACATTGGGCACTCCGACAACTATGGCCCGCAAACCGACTATTGAATCGTGCGCTGCGGCAGCGCTCTTGATCATTTTGAGTAGCTTATCTGTCGTAGAGGGTCTGTGCTTGTCCCAGAAGATGATATTATCACCGTAAATCTTGCGCAGTGTGTTTTGGAGATTTGGTGTGTCTGTTGTGTAATCGCATTTTGTGTAGATGATGATTCGTTCGTTACCGGCTATGATGCGATCGAGATTGGGATTGTGCGATGTGAAAGGGACCCGAGCGTCGCGGCATTCGAGAGCAAGAGAGATGTGGCTCTTCATTTTTGTCATCTCGCTGAAGCCCTTGGCATGATGGCCGATATAGTACGTTTTCGGTATCGAGTTCGGTACGACAAAACTTTGCCGAGGGACAAACTGTGCCATTGTTTCGATTCAGTATGATTTCACGATTGTGTGTCGCATTCAAAAGGGAATTGAAGAAGCGCCGTTGCTTGTCGAGTTGGGTATCGTGGAGCATTGAGATGTGATAGGATGAAGAGGACCCTGAAAAAGAGGGCATGATGTAAATCTGATTCTCAGCCTCGTCATAGTGCCCCACCACACCACGTTCAGCCTCGCCCCTCCGCACGTGTCGATAAGAGCTGGCGATAACAAGAATTACGTCATGCTCAGCTCTCGGTATCGTCGAGAACCTGTTGAACCAATTGATATTGGAGAATTGCCCACGCGGTTTAGGACACAGCATGGGGAGACACAACCAAGTGCCGCCTCGCCCTTTACGGCACCGACATGGGCAAAAGGTTGAAGAAAGCCAAGGAAAATCGTCAAAGCCAAGAAAAGGCCAAGACTGGGCTTGAGCTTTTTCACTGAACAAAGGCTACGTTATAGCGAGACTGAGAGAATAATAATTTGACTCAGAGCCCCCGGGACCATGCGAATTTCCAACATGTGCTTCAAATCCTTTGCAGAAACGACAAATTCTGCCTCGTCACTTATATCAGGACTGACGTGAGCAATGGCTGGGCCAGAGCCTATCCAAGACACTATCAATGCCGAGCCGATGACAACGCTCGGCTCTGGAAATACCATCACACCAAACACTCAAAACGCCCCAGCTGAGGATGATGCCTCGAGCCCTACAAGTGGAGGAGGGCGAACATCTAGGTACTTTGCAAGAGGTGGAAAACTTCGACCCTTTCGACTGCTGAAGGAAGATGTTGTCAACCTCAAGAGTCGATACTTGTCAGACTGGCAGGTCTTCAATCAACAGGTGGTTGCAAGTGCAGTCTACATCTTCTTCACAAACCTTCTTCCCGGTATCACTTTCGCCAGTGATCTATACACATTGACCGGCAAGTCGTGGGGGACCATCGAGGTTGTGTTCAGCACTGGACTATGCGGCCTCATTTTCTCTCTGTCAGTAGCATGTGAAGACTCTTTTATATCGAGTTAGACATACTGACAAGAGCTCCTAGCTTCTCGGGCCAACCTCTTACGATTCTGGGTGTTACAGGCCCATTCTCGGTGCTGGCCGAGAACATCTACGAACTATGCAAGACACACTTTCATGTAAGACAGTGCATGTATACTGGTGGCCATCAGCTAACACCTCCCAGGTCGAATTTCTACCAGTCATGGCATGGTCCCTCATCCACGCTGGTTGGATGCACTATCTCCTTGCCATTTTCAACGCGCATGACTGGACCATGCAATATGTCACCCATTTCAGCGCCGACATCTTCTCACTCCTCAACAGTGTTATCTACTTCCACAAGGCGGCAATGGAGCTGAAGCGAACCCACGCTCGAGTCTCCCTTGCTGCCTTTCTATATGCTGTTCTTGGAGCGGTGGGAACGTGTCTCCTGGCCATTCTGCTGTCTACCGCAAACTCGTGGAAGCCTATGCTCCATCGATACGTTCGACTTGGACTTACAGAATATGCTGCTGCTATTTCCATTATTATCTGGATCGGAATTCCATATATCGGGGAACTGGCATCATTAGATCATATACGGCTCGAAGTCCAAACCAGCTTTCGACCCACGAACCCAGACAGAACGACTTTCTTCGTTCGCTTCTGGGAGATACCTATCGAATGGGTATTCCTGTCCATGATCCCGGGCGCCATCGTCACGGTCTTGTTCTACTTTGACCACGAAATCAGCAGCATTATCTGCACTGTGGAACGTTACGGAACCAAGAAGCCAGGCGGGTATGCTTGGGATGTTGCTCTCTTGGGAACCACTACCATCCTTTGTGGTATTCTTGGTATTCCTCCTGCAAACGGCTTGTTACCTCAAGCACCGCTTCACTCAGAATCGTTGATGCATTATGTCATTGAGTGTCCTCCTGCGGAGGAAGGGGAGCTGCCAGATTCGCCTCGGCCAGTCGCAAGGACATATGAGCAGAGATATTCTCACTTCATTCAAGCTTCTCTCATTCTCATCTTTGTGTCTCCCCCGCTACAAAAGCTTCTGGGTCTCACACAGACATCAGTGCTCGCTGGCCTGTTCCTCTTCATGGGCTACCAGTCTCTAACTGTCAACCCTATTCTTGAAAGAGTTGTAAACCTACTCACACCGCCATCTGATCTCCCTGCCCTCCCTGATAATGTTAGCTGGTTCGGTATTCACATGTACACAATCACACAGATCATCATGGCAGGCATTGTTTTTGGGGTGACGCTGACAGTTGCGGCCCCTGCATTCCCTCTGATCATCATCGCTTTAGTTCCCGTCCGATTATCGCTCATGAATCGCGTGTGGAGCCGTGAGACGCTGCGATTAGTGGATGGATGGGCTTGTCGGGAGGGCAAACCGGAGGGTTCGGATTCAGAGACGATGCAGGTGCAAGGATCTGGAGATGAGGAGAAGGCTGGTGTTTGATTTGACATGAACGCTTCAGACAGGAGGTGAGACAACATATTGCTGCAAGTAACAGGGGTCAGAATACCCATTTACAGATACACAAAGATTAGGCTTTGCATGAAACCCATATGAAGTACGGAGTAGATTCATTCGTCAGCCCATGCATGTCCCTAGTGCCTTTCATACGACAATAAGACTACCCCGCAGATACTGCACTTCAGTTCACTCTTCTCTCTAATATCAACTCTCTTATTCAAAACAGTCGAGTGAGCAACTGCAACGCTGATTCATATAACAGTTGGAGTAGGGATCGTACAGCCCTGAAAGATACAACTCGCGTCATTGGGCCCTCGCTGGCGATCGGATCACCAACAATTTAACAACCTTAAAGTGAAACACTTCTAATCAAAAGGAATATGACAATGTCTGTGCAGGGAAAATCCGCGCTTGTCACTGGCGGTGGCTCGGGTATGCACATGCCAAATACATAGACATGCAAGGAATTATATTGACTGATCACGAAGCTCAGGTATCAACTTGTGCTTTGTGCGTATACTCCTGGACAATGGATGTTCGGTCCTCATTGCCGATCTCAAATTGCGGCCCGAAGCTCAACAACTCTTGAAGCAATATCCGTTCCCTGGCGTCGACGGCAAAGCTGGAGTCTTGTTTCAAGAAACCGACGTTACATCTTGGCCGCAGTTGACGGCTGCTTGGAAGAAGGCCTTGGAGAAGTTCACAACTGTCGATATTGTTGTTCCAGGAGCCGGTCTGTTCGAGCCTCAATGGTCCTCCTTCTGGGAACCACCCAAAACTGAGAGCAACGAGGATAGTGTCTCTCGAGATTACGCCAATGCGGAACCTGGACACTATGCTGTCTTGGATGTGAACTTGGTATCTCCCATTCGGCTCAGTCAGCTGGCTATCGGGCATTGGACAAAGACGAAGCAGAAGGGATGCCTTGTACATGTTGGCAGTATGGCAGGCTACTTAGCTGGCATAGCAACACCCTTGTACTTTGCGAGTAAGCATGGCTTGCATGGGTTTGTGAGAGCATTGGGGGGATTGCGTGATGAACTTGGTGTTCGAGTCGGCTGTATTGCTCCCGGCGCAGTAGAGGTAAGCTCGCCGGAGTCTTTTCGAGTCTTTGGAAGACTGCTAATGCATGGCTACCACTAGACCCCTCTGTGGCATGAAGATCCAACCAAAGCAGTCATGCTAGACGAGGATACAGTTCTGATAGATCCTCTAGAAGTGGCTCGAGGCATGTGGCAACTTGTCGTCAACCCAGAGTATGGCAATGGCACCATCCTCGAAGTGACCAAGGGGGAAACGAGAGTTGTACCACTCTTCAATGCACCAGTTCCGACAGGTGAAGGTATTATGGTACCTGGTTATGAAGCTTCCAAGGACGCTCTGTATGCGAAGCTAAAAAAGGAGGGCTTGAATGTATGAGTGACGATGTATCACCGAAGTCCTCATCTCCCAGACTACCGTCACATTGTTGGACGGGCATGAATTAGATATCTCACAAAAAACTCTGCACAGCCTCATATACGCACACATCAGAATATTTATAGATACAGTGACGTTCAACGACGCACTTGTACGTCCTGATCTGTGCTTCAGATTATGGCACAAGCAAGCCACGGGCGGAACTATCACAGATCTCTAGTCAGCCTTCCCTGCGCATGGATCATATCAAGGACCGTGAATAGTAAGGATCTGGGGTTCAATTCTTCATAAGCCTCATATCCAATAACAAGAGGGAGACTTCCCTCTAGTAACGGAGCTTTGACCAATATCTTGGCATGTTGTCTCCAAAAGCTCTCCTTGTTTTCTCTCAAAACAGAAACACCTATCTGAACAAATTCCTCTTTAGAATAGATGTGTAAAATCCAAAAGGGCACCCGCAGCGTGCTCCTTTCTGTCTCCTCCCAAGAAATTTTGAAAAAAAAAAAAAAAA
>JABEEM010000815.1:0-41890 GCA_013363185.1 Fusarium secorum
CCATGTCGTCCTCAGTGTATTTCCATCGAAGTCTTGACCCAGGCATTTTCATGTCGTTGTCAAAGATAAAGACCAAAAAACAAGGCAAAGAGCGGTGAGGAATTTAGTGATTAAACTGACGACATTTCCATAGCACAGCACGCATAGATCGCGTACCCCGCACAGCCTTATAAGGTCAGAATCATAACATCCAATCATTTTTATGATCAATAGAGGTAATTTCTTTTGAGTAGCTATCCATTTAGGCTGACTTTCATGTAAGTGAAGTTGGTGAGTTTTGGTGGAGCTTTTTTTATTTTGCCTGGCGAAAGAGGGGTGGTGGCGAAAGAGGGGTTGTGGATGGTATTAGTTTCGGTTACTCGGCATGCTACAGTGGCATTTTTGTCTTTTTCTCTAGGTACATGCTGCAATGGCCCTGTTTCATTGCTTGGGGGAAAAGCCCGTAGTGGGAGGCTAATGCAGCTAGTGAGCGATAGCCGACAGACCTCGATAACTTATCTCGAGCCGAGTAGCGAGCAACACATGGCTGACGACAAATGAGAATGAGCATAGAGCTCACGAGACATATATTTTTCTACAACTTGAGGATTAGCAGGCTTATACTATCATCAAGATATAATTACCGATGATACCAGGTCAAATCGATTAATCCACTGCATACACCTGAGAACTCACCACTTCGTTATTTCTATTCAGACTTCTCGCTTATACTCACTGCGCACACCTTTTCGAGATGGTGGTTACCGATGATCAGATCTCCTTCTTCAAGGAAAACGGCTACTTGATTGTCCGTGACCTACTAGAACCTGACCAAGTCAAAGACTTGCAATCATGGGCCGAGGAAGTCCGAAACTGGAAACCAACTGAGAATTCTGAATTCATGCCCTACGAGGTTCGATATGACCCAAGCCGCGTTTGTTTAAGATGAATCAAATAATTGACGAATGCGAATAGGAGGTCAACGACAAAGGCCAAACTGTTCTCTGCCGAACTGAGAACTTTGCCGACTGCCACAACGGGTTCAGCAATCTGCTCCGGAGCCCAAAGTTGCTTGGTCTTCTAAATGATCTTGCAGAAGAGCCTATGCTTTTGTTCAAGGAAAAGATCAATTATAAACTCGCTGGTAGTGGTAAGCAGAATGCCTATGGAGACGCATGTATCCTTGTTTACAACTGACACCTTTACAGGCGGATTCGCACCTCACATTGATGCTGTTGCCTACACGCACATCAAAGATGTCAAGCACTTGACAATTCTACTGAGTGTTGATCCTTCCAATATCCGCAACGGAGGGTTGGAAGTTGTTGATGGAAGCCATGAGATGGATGTTCCTATTAACAAAGCCACCAACTGCATTGAATCGACTTGGGTTGACTCTCACACTTGGACTCCTGTTGAACTAGAAACTGGTAAGTTACCCATGTTCCACATCTAGATTATCTTTACTGACCCGTGCCAAGGCGAGCTGCTCATCTTTACTTCCTATCTGGCTCACCGCAGTGGTGCCAACAAGAGTAGCTCAGATCGCAAAGCTATCTATGCAACCTACAACCGTGCTTGCGAGGGCGACCTGCGAAAGGGCTATTATGAGCACAGGAAGCAGGAGTGGCCAGCTACACATATGCGAAAGGCTGGGAAGTCTTATGAAGCGGGAGCGTTGACCTATGGCTTTGGATCCCCTATGCTTAGTGTCGATGCTGGAAAGCAGGTTACATTTTAGGTGCTACATCATGTACATACTGGGGCCTGCTGTTATCCAGCCCAATTTTAATTCACCTTCGCCTTTAAATTTTGTTCCTTCGAGTCCTCAATTCGATGCTCATTTAAGTCATTAGTTGTAAAATTAAAGGCTGAACTTATGAAAAGAGGACCTAGTCGCAGACGCTGCGGCTCAAGACTGGTATCTTAACGCGATACCTGTGTGGCGTTGACCTGTAGGCCCATAATGTCCTGAACCATCGATGGTTGATGCGGATTCTGGAATATCCACCCCATAATCGTATCAATGAGCTCAACATTTTGCTGCACTAAAGATCTTAGCGCTGTCACAGACTACAGAGGCTTATCACCACTAGAGTGCGCTAAGTGATAAACGGCTAGGTTGATGCTGGACCTGTATTTTTATAAAAATTCTTACCCCACTCCAAGCGACAGGCGAGAACCGACAGCCGAAAATCTTGAGAAGTTCGGAGATATGAAACGCAGAGGTCATCATTGGCTCTAAATCCACTGATTAGGCAGGCATGGTGGATGCATAGGTCATGAACGGCCAGTCGACTTAAGTAGCAGTGCTCGTGCAAATGCGAAAGTTTCAATGGTTAGTTTATAACTTGGACTTGGTTTCCACTATACCAATCCTTCAGTTGAATATATTGATCACCATCACTTGAAAGTCTATACAGTTAACGCAGCCATGGAACTTCCATCAATCCCAACGCCGTCTTCTGTGGCCGAGTACGTCATATCTGTTCTTCAAGCCTCCGAAAAAACACCTTACATCGGAGAACCCATCTCTCAACTCCAACATTCTCTACAATGTGCTGCTCAAGCTGCTTCTGCTTCACCACCAGTGGACGAAGCCACTCAAATCGCCGCACTACTCCACGACATCGGTCAATATGCACCTGCCAAAGACCTCCGCAAACTCACCGGCGGAGAAGCCCGAAACCTCGGTGGACAGGCAACAGGCGCAAGTGTTGGTAGAGTCGGCCATGAGACGTTGGGTGCACAATTCGTTCTTGCGCTGGGCTTTTCTGAGAAGGTTGCGCGTCTGGTGGAATCACATGTTGCTGCTAAGCGATATCTGTGCGCAATGGATGAAGGTTACTTGAGCAAGCTTTCTGATGCAAGTAAAAAGAGTCTTGCTTACCAGGGCGGGCCGATGAGTGATGATGAGAGGGATAAGTTTGGTGCTGATGAGTGGTGTAAGGAAATGTGCCAATTGAGAGTTTGGGACGACGAGGCCAAGATCGAGGGGCTTGATGTTAGGGATTTGGAGAGCTGGAGGCCGGTATTGGAACGACAATTAGAAGCGAGACAGGGCAACATGATTTAGACATAAGAGTTACGCATACTATTCATGAATAGTGTAACTCATACGCACGTTTAGCTATTTCGACAAGATTTTGTGACACTGAACCCACTGAAACTCACTCGATACCTTCCCATTATGTTACATAGTAGCAGTATATCAAAGAAAGTAATAAAGCGCTCAGAGTAGTTCTGAGCAGAAAGTGTAAGAAATATAATTTTTAATTAATATTCATAACTGTTTATATGTATCTTCCCTCTGGTCCCAATGTATATGTGAAATACATCGCTCTTCTTTTCTGTCTGTAGGGTAGTTTTGAGGTTGTTCTATATGTATAAACCAAAGTGGGGCAGTTAACAAAGAGTGACGCCAATAAGATAAGACGTCTCGCATCTCGCTTAAAGATAAGGATCCTCGCTTGCAGATAAGCCCCGCATCTTGACTTCTCCTCTTAGCCAATTAAACACGCACATGGTTATCGTCAAGGGTCTAATCTGGGGCTTGCGAGATCTCATAACGCGCGGGTCGTGATGGGGAATGAACGGGATTGACGATATCATGAACCTCACCATCTCGTTACGAGCACTGCGTCGGAATCTCGGCACGCAGCCGACCCGCGTTGAAGTGTTGAGCTATCTTTATTGCGATCGCCTTCAGTCCATAACGACAACTGACAATCATGCAGACCACGAGGCACCAAGGCTATCGCGGCCGGGTCCGGAGTGGCTGTCTCACTTGCCGAGCTCGGAAAGTCAAATGCGACGAAGCCAAGCCCGTCTGTAATAACTGTACGAGATTACAACGTCAATGCACATACAAGCCCCGGAGAGTCTTCCGTCAGACTGCCAGCGCCGACAATTCGCCACCAGGTCAACCATCATCACTTCACTTCGAGGGTGTTCCTCAAGCATTGGAGGTACATGATGTCAATCAATCCCACTCAAGTCCGTCACTTACAGACGAGTACGAGCTTCAAGGGACGTTGAGGGTGCTCTCGACTGAGAGGACGAATCAAACCCCTTTTCTATACGAGGGCAGAACAAATGTCGACGTCACTGCCTGTTTGCAAAAAGCTCTTCAATACCGAAGTGCAGTTCTTATCGTGGATGACAACTACGAGCGCGATGAGTCCCCATTGAACCTGATATCACGAGATATCGAATTGACCACCACGCTCGATATCCTCACTCTGCGTACCCAGTCCCCTTACATGACGGAACTCTTCCTTGATACGGTGGAATGCCCCGGTATCACACCATTCGACCCTCTCAACTGGAAACTCGCCAAACAGCACATTGTGCATCTGGGAAAGTCATGTCTGGCTATTTCTTCCGGCATCACAGCTGTTGCGACTCTATGCAGTGGACAGGTCTTTTCCCTCTCCACATCTGAATCACTCTCCCACTATCACTCCGCGAAGAAGAATGTCGAAGACCTCTTAGAAGATGACGAAAAAGACTTCGATATTGTCTTGGTGGCTATCTTCCTGTTGTGTGTGTTTGAGTTGATTCACTCTGGGGATATCACACCATACCTCAGGGACCCGAGTCGGATCTTCATACGGAGGCTGCAGGCCTGGACCCAGACTCAAAATTCATACTCTGAGGTTTCCACCCGCATTGTCACTTGGCTGAAGATTCTTTACTCGGCTTCCTTTCGAGGTGGAGCAATGGGCTTGCTATCTGAAAGGGTATTCAGTCTTCTCCCAAATTTCACTGGCCCAATACCGAACCTCAGACCTCCCGTTGACCAAGACCCAGAGATATCCAATCATCTGTACGAGGTCTTGAGCGCTCCGATCTTGGACTTCTACTGCCAACTTCAAACACTATCTGGAGAGATTGCAAAACTGTCACTTTACCATCGATCGCGCACAAAACGTAAAGACCAACAGGAGGTAGTCGAAAGAATGGCGACTCTGAAGGCCCGACTGCGAGAACTATGGGAAACTCGGTGCGCCACGCAGCGTCAGTCTCCGGAGCATTTGCGCTCCCAAATGGTCCCCCGGATCGCGGATATGATTTCGAATCTCATCAGTATTTGCGAGGCTGCATATCATGCCGAGTTCATTGACATAGGCAGACAGCTCGGCGATCCTGTGTCTCAGTCGCCAGATTCGATAGAAGCATTGGACAGGATTAAGGGGATTGTGCAAAGCGATTTTAGTAGCGACGACGAAGGACGGTCGCGAGGTATTGATCCTGGCTATCTGAGACCGTTGTTTCTTTGTGCTATTGAAAGTACAGACAAGGAGCAGACCAGCTGGGCGATCGAGAATCTCGCTAAGATCCAGAATCGTGTCTATCGGGGAGAGTTTTTCTCAGCGTTCGCCAAGGCACTTTCAGAGGCACAAACGCGTAACGACAGGAGGGTCACCTCGAGGTATTTCTGCATCTGGTATTTCGGAATCACGCCGCCATTTCTGTAAGGGCGTGGATAGAGCTCGGGTTAAAAAGACTTTCTTCGTTACGGAGGGCATCTAGCTAACTGAACTACCGACATAGCTGCCGCAGATAACACAGCAGAGACAGTAGTTTATATAATAGATGTGACTAGCCAAGCTGGCAAGAGGTGCACAAATCCGATGCAGTTATATATGAAACAGCGCATAGTGTCTTGAATTCAAGCCTTACTCCTAAGTAAACAACTATTGCTGTAGTTACGACACTGCTAATACAGTCTGACTCTTCTCTCTTTCCAAAGCCCCGTTCTCGACGAACAGTTCCTCACCTTCCATCATTGACTTTGGTCGTTTTGGAGCCTTGTCCTTATCTAGACCTGGTGCAAACAGTGACTCGTTCGCCCCAGCATTTTTAAGAAGCACCTTGCAATTAGCACAAGGAGGCATCAAGTTCTTCCAAATGTCACTGGTACCCCATTCTTCATAGTCGGGATACTCCGCCTTTTGCATGAATCTGCTTTTAAGAGCAAGGCCTGTCATTGAAGTTCCGTTTTTAGTTTTATCTCTAGAAATGGATTAGCAATAGAACTTAGTCTGCAATGGAAGTACACGTACGGTAGGAACCTGATCGCGAATGGATATGTTTCGGCGCAGTTTCCATACGGCACCTGGTTGCGATCGGCCAAAACCGCCATGTTGGGTGCTGTCTTATCTCTGAAGTCGTTGGCCTGGACCATGGGCACTTTCTGACATCTGAACAACATATCAAAACGGGCCTCTTGTGCTCGCTCCCTCCAATTGCCCGTGTATGTGTCATTTTTCATTGCCTTGTCAAACTTATCTCCGGCGTTGGATGCCCCTAGAAAGTATTGCCCCCAATGCTGCTTGGTGCTGGGGTCGGCTTCGAGATGCCATGTACATTGGAAAACAAACGGCAAGTCACCCTCGCCTTGAATACTTGGCTTCCACTTCCAACCTGGATCTGTCTCGCCCGCGATACGGGAGCACCAACGTCCGTAAACTGCTGTGAGAGGGAGGTAGAAGTTGTTTTTGTCGGCAGCGGCCGGCGCTGGTCCCAGGAGGCTAAGAAAAAGCCCAAGTAGATCGAAAGGGCACCACCATTGCGGCATAGGACCTAATGCAGGCTGTGGAGTATGCCTGTAGTACCAACCACTGACAATGAACTTTGATGATGTTGGATCATCCTTTATCCAGTCACTGTTCATCAGTCGTGCAATATGCGACGATGGTTGCTTTGTTACGTCCTTGTACAGACTGCCATTCTCGAGCCTGTTGCCTTGGTCAGTAACTAGGCCTAAGTTCCATAAATGGAGACTACAGCATGCAATACTTACGAAAGAAGGGTCACGCGATTGTGAATTTCCGCAAGGAGGGTACCCAGTTCTTGATTTCCGGGTTTGACTCCACCTGCGTCAGCGGTCTCCTTCATCCATTGAAAGATCTACTACAGCATTAACCTTGAGTCTATATTGAGGCTAAGGCACGAGGAAGGGATCGAGCCTAGTACAGGTATCCTGCTAGAGCCCACAGTACACACCTTGTCTCTGTTCCATTTATAAGCTGCACGGAACCAACCTTCTCCGGGATTTGCCCAGCGAGGTTCCAGAAGGGCGAATGGTTGGTTTGACATGCTTATGTTCTTGGTAGATGACTAAACAAAAGTGCGATGAGCCCTGATTGTCAGGATTCTTTCTGTTGCCTGTGGATAAAGAGAGGTAAGAAGGAAGAAATTCCTTTTAAAACTGTGGCATACAATTGCCCCCCTCCCCCCTCGACAAAGGCACGTGATGAATATCTACGCATAAATTCAGGCTTACGTTCTTCATCTCTCCGACCAAACTCTTCTCTTGCAAGTATACCTGAACCCCGTCTTTCACTCCGAGCCTCAACCAGAAGTACCGACTCGTTGAACCAATACCAGCTGCACAAAGATGGCACGTACAAAGCAACCCCCCTGTCAAGCTTCCTCTAATCAACCCACCAGTCTATCCCCGCAAATCTTGTCCCTGACGACTGGACCACTGACCCAGAGGAGATGGACAAGGACTTCTATTGGGGAGCTAACGGGCGGGGTAGGTTGGCTGCAGCCGCTGTCGGCATCACCAACCCGGAAGGTCTCATGATCAAAGAGAGAGAGGAAGGAGGAGACGCCTACCTGTTCCAGGACGCAAATGGGATCTACATGTGGAGTATGCCCACGAATGAGGTGTACAAGTACACCAAGCCTACCAGTCGCGATGACATTCTAGCCGAGATGCGTAAGCCAGCGGGTCGCGGAAAGACGGAACTGACGTTGATGCCTCGACTTTCTTAGGTTGGTGCATGAGTAGGCTGTTTACTGTATGGAGCTTGATCCAGATAGAGATGCAATGTCTGCATACAAAAGGTTCCATACATCGATCTTGGCATGCTCTTGACCCAGCTCGTCACTCTACAGCAATCAGTCATGGCTGTACCACGAGCTCTGTGCGGCTGTAGTCGGCATGGAGATTTGAATTGGCTCTTCATGTCACGAAGTATTAGTAGAGATTGCCGATCAATGGGTGGGACACGCAAAAAAGAATCTGCCGTGTTTCAGTCGAGTTACTCGAGCAGAGGCACAGCCATCAACGGACTGCATATGCATTGCCAACCATTCCTAGACCAGGAATACCGAGAACTGGCATGCATTAGCAAAAAATACAACACATCATCGTTGCGGCTACTACTACGCTGCAGGCATTCGGGCCGTGGGGGATCTGCAACATGCAACAACATCATAAGCATAAACGCATATAATTCTGACATATGATACATGCAGGTCTACGAATGAGGAAGTGTATGCAGTAGAACGAAAACATCCTCTGAGAGTGAGACAAATTGCCTGTAACACAATATCGTTATATGCCAATTGTGCCGAATCCTTGAAACGAGGTTTACGACATTTAGTGGCGGCGGAATGCAAGAGGCCGAAAGCAGAAATGAAAAAGAGAGAAGGGAGAAGGGTGAATCTTCCATGCTAATGCCACTGGTATGGTTGGGCTTAGTCTCTTGTGTCTCGACAGCTCCAACAGAGGTTGATGGTTAAACGGAGCCTTTGGATAAGCCAGTTCACTTCTCGAAACCGGGCGTTTCATGGATAGAATTCCTTGGAGGAACTAACATAGATCCAGGAGAGATAAATGATCGTGATTACATAGTGAAATCTGACATTTAAAAGTTTCTACCTTCATACTAGAACTCCTTCTTTCCATTCTCCCTAATGCCTAACTACTTCAACAGACAGATCAGGATTCTGAACTATCATCACATTGGGCTCCTCCAACTTAAGTGCAGGATTTCTGCAATATCTTGCCCGAGACTTGATAACCGCAGTTTTAGTTCCAAACCCAGGAGGATTGATACTGGCCAACCCAAGCAGAAAGCTCAGCTCAGGCACAGCCGGCGCCATGACCCAACCCTTCTCAGCCCTAGGAAGTAGGCGAATACGCAAGTAATACTTGTTCTGGTTCTGATCATGAAACGTCGTTGGAATCACATTGAAGCGCAAGTTCGTCAGCATGTGTGCGCCAGGACCAGTGTAGTTCGACATCAAAGCATATGTAGCATCATTGGCCGAACCCAGTGTGATGTCGACAGTGACTTCCATGAGAAGGTACTGATTAATCTCGCTCTGCTTAAGGACAATGGAGAAAATTAGGTCTTGGGGAAGATTCAAACTGTCGGTGACGACCTGACTGTAATTGCCGGTCTGGTTGCTGCTGACTCGCATGAGAAATCTTGGTGCTGATGCTGGCTCAGAGCCAGGTGGTTTGTCTTTGAGGCGACGGGACTCAATTTCGCTTCCATGTGCGTTGGAGGGGATATTGTCTGGGACGCTGACACTTGGCCCTCGATGAAGTGGCATCGCTCGAACGTGAGGCGAGAGGTAGTTTGAGACAACATCCAGCGGAGAAACATAGTCTTCAGCTCTCATGAAGGTATCCTCACGACCTGTATCATTGTACTCATCCTCATCATGTGGCTCATTCTCAACTGGCGCTGCAGAGACATCTACCTCAGGGGCAAAAAGCCTCTTGACCCTAACAGCTTCCACCATGTTGATAGTTCTCAACTCCGGGCTTCCGTCTCCCATGCCCGGAGGAGCCAGGTCTGCTATCGCCTGCACAGCCATAGCACGGTCAGCCATGTTGATGGTCAAGTTATAAATAGGATCATTGAGCTGCATTGCAAACAGTGCAGAAGTTGAAGTGTCATCCGAAAAGTAAGATGTATCAGATCCCTCTGGCTTCCCCATCTTATCTCGCAACACTTCGAGCTGTAAGTCGGCGAAGGCAGGAAGGCGCAGTATACGCAAGTCGCTGAGACTTTGGCTGGGCACGGAGTTCCATATGAAGATGTTCTTCTCCGTGGTAGGAGTGTATTGGACTTCCTTGAGCGCCTTGTGCCTATCCTTGTCTGTCTCCCTGGTGGCTTGGTCAACAGTATACTGCCGTCTAATATCGACCTTGATCTCCTCAGTGTCTAGACCACGAGCAACAGCGAACCGCTGCTGGTGAGCCGGCTGCGTGAACACAAGAGATGAAAACTGCGCAGAGCCAGGAACACGATCCATGAACGCCATCATGACACCATCTGCGACAATCTCATGCCGTAGAAGAGGTGCCCCGGCAGGAGGATCCTGACCAGCAGCTCTGAGTGCGCTATCATCGGATAAGACCTCAACGCGCAGATCTGGGAACATGGTCACCAGGTCAGAGCGGAGATAAAAGCCATAAGCAGGAATCTGGACACGATGGTCCATTCCATCAGGTGTACGACCGATGTAGTCATTGAGTGCTTTCTTGATAGCGACTCGATCCTCGTCAGTACCGAAATGGTTACCGAGGGATAGAGCGCCATCAATCAGAGCGTCAACCCAGTTCTTGTCGATATGGAAGAAGCGTAGGTTCTCTGGCGGTAGGTAGCTCGGATCAGGGATGAGATAGTGCGCTGGTACACCCGCGAGAAACATACGGTCAATCAGCCACGAGAGCACAGTCATCCAGTCTGACGACTGCGCCACATTGATCTCGTCGTAAGGGTCACCAGATCGACTTGCAGCCAGTTTGCGAACAGACTCTAGTGCAGCAGCTGGGTATTTATCCTCAAAGAGAGCCGAATCAAATGAGAGAGTCGGTCGGTCTCGACGTTTCAGCTTCTTGTGGTGCCATCTCTTCTTAGCTCCTCCATGCCTGAACACAGGTCTTCCAGGCTGCCTTCCATCAGGAGTGTTCCCTGGCTCTTGAGGCTCTGAACCACGCTTTTGAAGATGGATATCAGCAAGACCCTTCACCATGGACGCGAGATCCTTGAGAAGGTCATCGCGAGTGCGAAATGCTGTGTCCTTAACATCCTTGACTGCATTGATCTTGACTTGCTTCGCTGCGGCGGCATGTACTGCAGTTCTGACACGTCCCAGCGCCGCGACAAATGCTTGATCGCCGAGAGCCATAGTACGGCCAACCTGCCAAGCAACAGAGTACGTAACATCCATGATGCCCAAATTCTTATCAAGAATCTGCAAGTCCACACCCGAGGTTGAGCACTTGGTCAGATGTTCCAAAGTGGGCACATACGTGGGAGTAAATGGGCCTCGATACAGCGCCACAGTTGCCTCGCCTGTCTGAACGCGGTATTTAACCAAGGTGTACCCATCGCTTAGACGACGGCCAACAAGCTGCTGGGCCTTGTCGTTAGATGCTTTGAGAGGTGCTATGATTTCATCTGGTGCTCGCAGCACGCTTAGTGTGCGACCGAGGTTCTCAAAAGCATCTGGAACATTGAGGGTATTTGGTGGGAGGACAGTATAGTTCCAGCTGTACAGGGAGCAGAGAGCCACGTATCGATGGCTCTGGCCCGGATAGCTCATGGCTTCCACGCCTTCAATTGAGACGAGATGTGCGCACATGGTGGTTGGAATGACATTGTCAAGTGGCCCAGATCTGTTGCCAACGACGATGCTAAAGACTGCTGTGTCCTCAACACCAGCAAGAGCCATTCCAGAGCCGTTGATCTTGCGCACGTGGGAAAGATACTTGTACTGAGATGTATCTGGTCCACTGCCCTTGACTCGATTGCCTTTATCATCAAAGGTCGAGAAAAGGCTGGTGAACAGTTCTGGCTGCACAAAGATGAAGTCTCCACGGCTATCTTTCATGGAAGCTGGGCCGAGTTGGCTTGTGACGGGCGTCGTAACATCAGACTTTAATTTCCATAAGTCTTCGATGCTCATGTTGACCGTCATTGTCGACGATTGCTTGACGGGCTTGAGAACACCATCACTGGTATTGCTGAAGAGACTGCCTGAGCCATCGAGATCCTCTGGGGGCAGTCGAAGTTCATCTTGGGCGAATGCAAGAATGACAAGCCACGGCACACGATTGCGCGGTATGCTGCTAGCCTTTTCCGCGCCCAAGGCCACTCTCTTCATCTGTGTCTTGAGCTCCTTGTTGCTCCCGCCCTTTGGACTGCCCAGCCTCTCCCACGGGAGATGCGGATCCGTCAAGACGATGTGAGGCAAGATCCTATGATCATCACTGTACCCCGCTGGAGGATACGTAGAGTGAATGCTTCCATCAGGCAGAGAGAACTGAGGTGCATCAACGTAGAAAGGCTGCTCTGCCACCAAGTTGAGCTGATCACCATTTGCTTTGATGGTTTGTTTTACTGAGATGATGTGCTTGGGGCCTGCTTCGATGCCTGGGGCCCAGAATGAGTTGAGCTTTTGCTCGCCTGGGGGCAATGGATCAATCTCGTCCTCGACGACTTTGCCATCTGCGAGGACGGTCACAGATTGAGTGGCGCTGAGATGAGCATCAGGGCGATTGGCAGCGACGACACGGCGAGAGTGTCGTATTGTCAGATGACGAGGAGAGTCTATGCGTGTACTCTTGCCTCCAGGGTAGATACCCATGATGTCTTGTCGCTCAGTTGTGAGTGGGTTTGTCTGTAGTGGAATTGGCCCAGAAAGCTTCTTGGATGGGATTGAATAAAAGAATCCAGGAGCAAATGATTGCAATCAAAGTGGGCGACGGAGATGGCGAATATTGGTAGCCCGTTCCTGGTCAAGAAATCCTCTTTTGCGCAATAGTTGCTTCGCGCAGTGAGGCAACGATGGCTACGTCCACGGATAGCAAGTGACCTGTTTCAAGCATTTTCTGCATTGTATCAATCCAATTAACGGGGCGTAGCTGCAGAAAAGCGTGTCAATGGCATAACAGGACAATCCATCCTCGGCACACAGCAAGCGGAACCTGATGCACATTTTCACAGGCTCTATGATCATAACTTCTCATGCAAGACGGGTGTCTCTGTAACTCAAGTATGTATGGGCGAGCTGCATAAGCCTATCGGATGATATCCCCAGAGACATGACATGCATATCGCCAACAATGTCCTGACGGATAGATGCGGCCCGAGCGGGGTAAAGTGCCAACGAGATCGAGATATGTAACCGATTCCTAATCGAGCAAGGACCGTCGGGAATATGACTGATCTGATATGCAAGAGACACAAACGGGACTTGTCAACTGAAACATGTGTCATGATTCATTCGGACCGACGCACGCCACCTCGCACCAGCGCCAACGTCTTTACTGCGGCACGTTTCACATGCCACAGTCACTGTGCTCAAGCTACATAAGATATTGGCGCCAAGAAGATCAAAAGCCCTTGGAGTGACACAGGAGCGGGGTGAAGCCATTTCAACGATCAAGGTTGCTCAGCTCATGCGGTGCAAACGCTGCGCTTTGGCCAGGTTACGAAAGAAGGTTCGTGAGAGAAGATCGAAGGCAATGACCAAAGGGTGAACTGCGATGAGAAAAGAGAGAAGAAAATGGGGTTTGTTGGACTGCCCACCCGAGTTTACAGGAGGGCTCCTCAATTTACCTTGAACTTGACGCTTCTCACGCTTTACTGACACGCAAACAAGTAAACTATGGCTCCCATCACTGCTATCATCGACAAGACCAGCGCCAACGATAGCATCATAAAGCTCTTCTATGCTACCGGGAAAGCCCAACTTGGTCTTGCTCTCTGGCCAGGGACAAAGGATGCAGACCCTGAAGACCCAATTCAACCTCCTCAAGATGTTGGGAATGGCCAATACATCCTAAACCCATCTCAGATGGCGAGTATCAACTTCCAAGGTGTAGAGAGAGTCTTTACCCTTACAACAGACAACCCATTCAAAGTCACCCAAGATGACATTCACAATGTATCAGAGATTTCCGAGTCAAAGCAGAAGACTCTGGCTAGCGTGACGATTGGCAACACTACGCTCGCTGCCTGTGGCAATGGAGACGATGCCTGGGTCTACTACAGCAGGTTAGTAATGCATCAATATGGGCTGGTGGGAAGTCGAGGGCAAGGTAGCTGACAACTTTCAGAACCTATGGCAGTGGCAGAATCTTTGTGGAATTGAACCTCCAGACTTCACAGACCACTGACCTCACAGGGACCTTTGGTCTCTGGATCAATTCATTCGCTGCTGCTTGGTACGATCCCGCCATTGATAGGCGATGCCTTATCTACGAGACAAGCTCACTTGTAGAGTTCGTCGTCGACAGTGGCTCAGGTAAGTATTCCATCCCCATGCTTCAATGAACTCTGCTAAATTTTGTACAGTTGTCTCTCCAATACAACCAGCAGCTGACATGCAACGTAACACCCCAGTGGCCGTCGTATTTGACAATGGTAAAGTCTTTCTTTACTACTGCGGGACAGGTGCTGCTGGTGGCATTCGGCGGACTATTAAAACGAACGATAGGTGGGGTGATTCTACTCTTATTGACAGTCGTACTATTTCTCAGGATAGCCAGCTTACTGTGGTGCGGGCTAATGGTATTAACCATTTGTTCTTTGTCGCGAGAGAGCTGAATGAGGATGAGGACGAATACTTTGTGCACTACCCGGATGAGATTAGTTAGTTGACGTAGCCGATTATGTCAATTTAGTGAGAGATGTGTTATTTGCAGTTGAGAATTGTGACTGAGAGCTTAAATCAGTACAGAGCACTTCATGATTGAGGTGAACACTTAGACCATATTCTGAAAGTGGGAGACAATATCACATAAGAAGTATGAAATGAAAGATACAATCATGAAAACATTCACCCATGAAACTATTGGCAGAAATTCTCATCCCGAATGTAGTTATAAGAAACATATTCCATATTGATCATACTAGAAGTAAATACCAAACAACAATTCATGCATTCTGAGGATTGCTCGGAGCAACGATGGGGTTTCTCAACTGCAAGAAGCCCTCAACAGCAGCGTACGGTCCATCTTCAAATCCAGGCTTTATCAAATCGCCCTTCTTCTCAATACCAAAAGCATTATAAACAGCCCCGGGATCTTCATCATCTCCCGCTGTAGCCTCCTCAGCATACGGCTGAAACCAACTCCAATCCCCTCCACCAAGTGAAGGCAGCAGTAAATTGCGCTTGGGCATATCCCGAGCGTTCTTGGTCGTCAGCTTCTCTGCCTCAAGATATCCAGGGACGTCGTTGACGGGCATAGTCAAGGGTCCTGCGTGGAAGAAGGCCGTCATGGTGTCCATGGCCTTTTGCCACGTCCATGGTGGGAGGAGGAGCTCTACTGCTGGTAGGAAGGAAGAGTACGCGTGGACGGGTGTGAAGGGATCTAGGATGGCGCCGAAGATTGACATCTGGGCGTTGCGTTGGCTCTCGTAAGCTTGGGGCTCAACGGTGGGGGAGGAGCCGGAAAATGGGGGCTGCCAGAAGGGGCTGAAGATGGGATACTGCTCTGTATCAAGACGGATCAATGGCTCGGTTGAGTTGCCATCTGGAACGAAGAAGGTCTTGATCTTATCGTAGTTCAACTCATCAGACCCAGGATCCGTTGTGTCAAAGTAGCCGACAAGCCCATCGTAGCCAGCCTCTTCATTACCGAGGCGCAACTGAAGCTCATAGTACGGAGTCTTGTCATCAGGATCCGAAGGCTTCAGCAGTGTGCGCTCGGGATCAACCACCTTGACTTGGGTGCTCTGGATATCAAGAGGCGGCCCGCTCAGCTCAACAGACCAGCCAGTATTGACGAGCGCAAGTGGCTTTCCTACGATAGAGTTGAGGAACTGGGCGTAGGAATCAGGAGCTGGGGGGAGTTTCTGCTGCGCCGTCGTGATCATACCCCAGAACCCAAGAAGGTATTTCGGGTCAGCCAGCTTGGAAATGAGAATATCAAGCTCGCGCGTATCGGGAGTGGGCTGTGCATCTGTTTCAGGGCTGAAGGGTAGCCACTTGGGTGACTGGAGAGTCCCCAATGGCCCACCGACACGAACCTCGCGGTAGAACGTACCATCAGGGAGGAAGATCTGAATGCCGTAGTCGGCATAGTTGGTGATGACCCAACCCCATATCGGCGTCTCCCACTCCGTGACAGGGCGCCATGTCGCAGGTCCCGGGCTGCCAGTAGGATCATCGGAAATACGTCTGACAAACTTGGCATTGATACGCGCCGGCTGGTTCATCCGCGGAGGCAGCTGCAGAAACTCAGACTGCTCAGGGTTATCTTTAATCACCGTATTGGCATACTTCTGGCCATCTAGTGTTACCTCCTGTGGAGCGTAAAAGTTGCTTATGCAGGGGTAGATAGGCGGTGGACCATCCCTCCGCGGTCGCTGATCAATGGCCATGAGGGACTGGCCAAACTTGTCGATGACGTTGAACTTGCGGAACCGGAACTGGCCGTGTGTAGCGGGCTTGAAGGGACAGTGCTCACTGTCGGTGAAGTTGACCAGTGCGGCGTACGGGGTAAGGGCTGAATTACCGTCGATGAGCTGGAGTTTGTCCCCTGTCAGGCCAGCGGCTTCGAATTCTGCCGCCTTGAGGACGGAGCTGGACTCTCCCTGTGAGTCAACGACTTTGTTTTCTGGCTTGAGATGGCTGCCCTCTGCTTGGGTAACTAGACCGCTGGTAAAACCGGAGAGTGGTGAGGAAAGATAAGAGAGTTCACTGATGTTTGCGAGGAGATTCTCTCGATCTTTCTCTGAGAGGTAATCATTGAGGATGGTGGGCGGCGTGTCCTGGAAAAGCTGCTTAATCTTGGCTCCAAGAGCAAAACTGGGCTGAGGCAGAATCAAGACACGGCCAGACAAGACGCGAATATCCTGCTTCTTATCGCCTTGCCACTTGGGTAGAGCTTCCCACAGTGGCGGAGGAGTCTCGCTATCAGATGGAACTGTAATGCCATATCTGACTAGCTTATTCTCCGAGTGGCGCGCGGTGTGTTCATCTAAGCTCCAGAACTCAAATGGGATATGGGTGTATTCAACCTCCCACTCTGCGTAGAGAGGAAACCATGGCTGTCTATCACCCCATTGATCACGCCAACGCTTGTCGGTAGTTAATTGATCGTGGAATTGAGGGTAGAATTTGCCTTCACCTGGCTCACCAGAGTCATTGCCGCCAGGTCGGAGGGCGTGGAACTCTGTGATGAGCGCTTTGGCAGCTGCTGTCAAAACAGTCGGCAGCTTGTCCTCCATCAGAGTCGAGATGGCGGTAAGTTTACCGGGTAGAGCTTCGGTTGTAATAGCCTGGTATGGCGCTCGAATAGAGAGATTATCAAGATAGTCAAGCGCCCAGCCAGACGGAATACCGCCAATAAGCACGGTTGGATCATTTCCACCGTAGAAGACAGGCTCACTTGTCGACTCGACCGTGGCCAAGAGGCTATTTCCCAACAGAGTCTTAACCTGCCCTTCAAGATTTGTGATACGCGTTTGGAGACCACTTATACGGGTCGAGATTCGTCCAGCCTCAGCCTTGAACGCTTCATTGTGGTCGTTGCCCTGATTATCACTCTGACCTAAATCACTGGCATATTTCCACCAGAGTGAAAACATGTCCCAGCGATACTGCAGCATGGCTCTGTTGCAAGAGTCTAGCAGGGCTTGAGTGAGGTTCAACTCATTGATCCTCTCAATGGCAGCTGGCTCAGGTTCTTTGGGCTGGTTTGTGCTCTTGTCGTCAGCTTCAGCGAAGAAATATCTCGTACCGCCTGGTGAGCGATCGTAGGACCAATTGTAGACTGAATCTTTGGCCTCTCTTTGTCCCTCGACACCATCGTCACGAGATTGCAAGAGAGATTCAAGAGCCAGAATATCTTCCTCCAGTTTGTTGACGTCGTCTGAATTGCCGCTGCCGTCGCCGCGTGCGTGACAATACGCGAGCAATGCATCCATTGGAGTTGTGCCAACTGCGACTGCAGCTTGTTTCGGATCACGCAGACGATCATTGAAGCCATCGGCAGGGACTGTCTTGGGCTTGTTCTCGTGGTCCCAGGCCACTTCGTACATGCAACCATGACAGAGGATACGGACCTGACTCTTGAGATCCATCCATGGATCGGGATTTGCTTGGTCTGTTCCTTGAAGGGTCATGAAGAGCGACTGCAGGTTCTATCCATGAGTGAACTCGGCACCCGCTTTCCAAAGAGGATCAACGGTGTCTTTCCAATGCCACCCGAGGACGTAGTAGCTTGCCTTGGCGTAGTCAAGATACGATGGATCTTCTTTATCTCCGTACTCAAAATTGTCCAAGATGCTGAAGACATTGGCATTGTGCATCTGGAAGTCAGCAAACAGCTGGTTCCCACTTCGAAGGAGACTGATATCTGGAGGTTCAGTAGCCGGGTTGGGATTCTCAGTCCACTCAGCAAGCGGTGTCTTTCGCCCGATAAAGACCTCAGCTTGCTCATTGATGTTGATATCATCGCCAGCATGTCCAAGCACAAAGGGCGCTACATCAGTCTGTAGATCTGTCTGGACGGGGATGTCTTCCAAGGACCAGACATAGTCGCTCTCGACGACCCAAGCTTCGTACTCGCGATCCTTGAAAGCATCTTTTGCACTGGACGGCTGGATACTATCTAACTCTAGCTTTCTGACCACAATCCAGCGTGTTGGCGGCTGCAGAAAGTCGGGAGTTTGATGAGGAGTATCACTGGTCGTAGTAGACGCGGCATCAAGTCCCCGTCGTATTCTCTCTGCCCTTCTTCTAGATTCTGGTACAGAGCCAGTTGAGGAGACTCCCGATCTGTAGAAACGGGGAAGTGTCCAGTGGACATAGACGCCATGGCGATGACGGAGCGGCTTGGGCTCCGGACGACCGCCCAGGTCAGTCAAGCGTGAGTTGATAGAAGCTGGAGCGGTGTTATGCAGAGCGACGTGATTCTGGACGTCGCTTTGGAGTAGGAAGCTGTCAAGTCTCAGGAAGGTGTAGTTAGGTTGAGTGATGGGGCAGATGCGAGCAGTGGTATCCTCATCAGTGCCTGTACCGCACACAGCTGGATTGAGGACGAAGGCATCCAGTTGCATAGGCACCAGAGCTACTTCAAAGTCCTCAATTCCAGTGTCTTCACTCATGGTTGTAACTTCGAGTGAGATGCTTGTGAAAATGGCAAGATAGAGTCTGAAGTTGGCGACAACAATGATACCAAGTCTTCAATGGGGAAGCTTTGATGTTTCAGCAACGCGCCTTGTCAAGAGAACTGGAATAGGCTGAGCCAGAAGTCAACTAAAATTACCTCATCAACCCGACAAACCAAGGTGGATGGCAATTTCGTAAGTCCCGACGGTTCCACATGCCTCCTCATGGTATCTTGATTTCTCAATGTGTCTCATCTTTCCTCCCCCTCTTCTCTCTCTCCGGGCCAAGACAATACGGCCCGTCTCGGATGCACGACAGCGGATCTGGATCTACCCGCATTTTTGTGTCACATTCCGTCCAAAAATCGAGATGTGGGGGTCTTTTGGCCCAACCTGAAAATCGCATGCAGTGTGCAGGTGAAATGGAGGTGTCGTGAGACATGGTGACCGCAACTTATACTCGTCTCACACCCCGCTTGAACTGAGTGCACATCGATTGATCAGCATGCACTTAACCGAATGTCCTGATGGTAACACCAAGACGATCTCTTGCTCAAGAGCATACTTCGGAGCATGTTTTTTTTTTTTCGGGGTCTACCAAGGTCCCCAACACTGAGGAGCAACAAAAATCTCAATGTCTTTGCTTTCTCTAAGATCCTACTCACTTGCTCATTGCCTTCTCATTTCAAGCTTAGTTATCTGAATTAATTCTTATCATTCCGACCCACAGCCTGTTACAATACCCTCCACTCACTCTTTTGGGGTAGGAGGAGCAAGCCTTCAACACCTGGATCGTCCAGTCTTCAAAGCCCAGAAACCTTTCTCCAAGATATTCTTTCTCCTTTGACAAAGCAAGATGACTGCTTCCTCAGACCCCAAGGATGGCGATAGCTCGAGCAGAGCCTTGGGGGTATCCGACGCTGCAACTTACAGTATCTATGCCAGCTCGGCAAACCAACGTCCTGGTGACAACATCCAAGTCCTGGCACCAGGAACAAACCTGGATAAGTTCGTGGCTGGTTTGAACACCAGCAAAGTCATCACCTTATCCAACACGCCAGACCCAACTGCCAGTTTCCACGATTCTGATGAGACCATAAAATGGTTCCAGAATATTGATCCGGACGCCGCTGGCTCCGTCACCCTCGATGGTTCAGCAGCAAAGAACATCGAAAGCTTCCAATTCTCCCTCTCTCAGCCATGGCCGCTTGAGTTCAGCTCTGCTAGCGATGTCCTGCTCTTTACATTCGGCTCAACCGGCCTTCTCGGCAGTGGTGAGACAGGATCGCGAATTGAAGCACCGGGCATTGATCCAACCGGCAACATGCTGATTTGCGGTCTTGACTTTGCCAACATGAAAGATATCACCGGCGTCAGAGTAAAAGACGTTTTCAAGAACGCCAATCAAGAAGGGATGACTGACTTCATCCCTCTTGCGGTCCTCGCCCTTGAAGTGTCCCTGAACAAGCCACCCGAGGATGCAGAGCCCATGAGAAATGCCTTGTGGTTCGTCCCATCAGCGGATAAACGGCTTGAGACTCGTCTCCAGTTCCAACTCTCGGACTTCGATGCATTGCAGGAGCTATTCTCAACTGCTCTGAACGGTCTTGCTATTGATAGCGCAGACGTGGTGTACAAGAGCAAAACGCAATTGGGCGTGACGGAAAATGGTGAGATGCCTCTCCTCGCTGGTCAAGTGACATTCAGCATCGAATGCTCACTCAACAGTGCTGAGAGTAAAGTCTCTATGCTCGCTGGGGTTGAATTCACCGCTACCACGATTGACTTTACTTTCATGTTCCTCTCCCCAGACCCTCTTGCCGGAATACTGCGATGGCTAGCTGGCCTTGCTGACGATGAAGAAGTTGAGACAGTCGTCAATGAGATTCTGGGTAAGGAAGAAGGTGGAGAAAAGGTTCTGCCCGCTGCTAATCTACGAAGATTGCGTATTGGGCTTGATACAAGAAAGGATCCGCAGAATCCGAGACTTGGCTCCTTTTCCTTTGATATCGAGGTTTCTGCGAACTTTGGTCGTGGAGAGAGCAAGGACACTCCTGTTTTCTTGATCACATATAATTGGATTCGATCTGTGGGTACTTATGGTACCCTGTCTGGACAGTTGTGGAACAGTAAGTGATGACCTGGTCCTCCGCGCTTTCTGTGACCTTTACTGATTGAAGTTATCTACAGACTTTGACGCATCTGATGACCTTGACCTGGAACCAGAGGGTGAGAAGTGGGCTATCTTGAAGCCACTGACAGCTTCCCCTGCGTCTTCCATCGACATCGCCACTCTGATTCCAGGCCAGACCGTGGTCGATATCCCTGACACTCTACCCTCTCAGATAACCCTTGCGTCTATCGAGTTATCCCAGGAATCATTCTCCCTTCGCTGTCAAGCCACTGCAAACCCTCCAGCCCCAGGCTCAGCCCCCCAACCCTATCTCGGCGAGGTTGTTCTCGCCACATACTTCAACTGGGGCAGCAGTTCAGTCTTCACCTTTGACGTCGGCATATCCGTCCTGATTGACCCACCAGAGGGTTCCGAGTTCGATCTCCCCGCTGCCTTTGTTGGAACCCTCGGCTACGACTCTTCCAAGAAATCTTGGGAGCTCACGGCTTCTATCAGTGGATTGTACGCAGCAGTTCTAGCTGAGTTCTTCCACGACGATGAGAAAGATCACGTTGGACCGCTGATCAACTCCATTGCCATCAATACCTTGTCTGTCAAGTATACGTACGAGAAACAGAGTGGCAATAATGCCAAATCGGTGGGAAGCACGTTTTCTATCTCTGGTGACTTGGTCATTGCGGGGTTGAGACTGAATCTCGACTTCAATTACACGTCTAGTGGCTTTACGTTCTCGGCAGCACTCAACCCAGCTGACAGGAATGCCACTATCGGTGATATCCTCACGGACCTTCTCGGTTCTTCGTTTGACATACCTGACTTTGTATACGACACCTTGATAGTCGGTGATAAGAAGGACGCCTTCCGCATTGATATCCAGAAGATTAAAGATGCTTCCAACGTCGAGTCATTCCAATTCCTGGCCACTCTCAACATTGGACATCTCCAGTTTCTATTATCCCAGCTCCACAGCACCAAATGGGGCCCTAAAGATCCATCAAAGAGACTGTTCAAAGCAGCCATCAATGGCTTTGGCAACATGGAACTTGAGATTCCTCTCGTTGGCACATTGTACCAGCCACTGGATGAGCTGTACTTCCTCTTCGTCCAGGATCCCAAGCCGCCAAATAGACCTGGTCAAATGACAGGGCTTAGGCGAGAGGATATCGCTCTCCTCAACAGCGGCGTGTTGCAGAAGGATCAACTGCTTGTTGCTGACAAGATCAAACCTGACCAGGCTAAGCCAACCGACCTTCTTGTGCCCTCTGGATGTCACTTCGCTGTCATCATACGCAACGTCGCCAAGGGCGAACGAGTATGTCTGCTAAGCTATGGCTTCATGAAACCCAAGCCTCCGTCATCTCAATCATTGATCTCTGGTGATGAGACCAAGGGCAGAAGACGTCCCGAGGAGGAGATGGACGATGGAGGTCCCAGTGCCCAAGCACCATTCAAAAAGGACACGGGGCCTATAGCCATCAGCAACGTTGGTCTGAAATACAAGGCTAAGACACTGTCCATCGTCTTCGACGCCACTTTCCAGCTTGGACCGATTGGGTTTTCTCTTCTTGGCTTCACCCTCAACACCAGATTCAAGAGTCTAGATGAGCTGCCAGCAATCAGCGTCAACATAGACGGACTAGCAGCGTCATTTGACAGACGTCCGCTGACAATCGCCGGCATTATCGTCCACGGCAATGACGGCAAAATGGATTACTACGCTGGTGGCCTTATCATCGGCTTCCGTCCTTATCAGTTCCAAGCCGCCGGCTTCTACGGAGTGATCACTCTCGCAAACAGTGGCAAGGGCTTCCAGAGCGTGTTTGTCTTCGCAAAGCTCAACGGTCCCCTTATGACGCTTGCCTTTGCTGAGATCAGCGGCATCTGTGGTGGTTTCGGCTACAACAGCAGCGTTCGCTTGCCTTCCGTAGACCAAGTCTCGGATTTCCCCTTCATCAACAGTGGCCGTCTTAGCAACAACGAGAATGCACAGCAAGTTCTTATGGAGCTTGTTGACCCCTCAGCCGGTGGATGGTTCCAGCCACTTGACAGCACCTATTGGGGTGCCATTGGAATGAAACTCTCTGCATTTCGTATGCTGAGCGTCGATGCTGTGGTTGCAGTGCAGTTTGGTGACTCGGTGAAGCTGGGCATCTTCGCAGCAGCGGTTTGTGACATTCCTTCAACTAATTCACGACTTAAGCTGGCTCATGCTGAGTTGGGTATCGCCGCTGTCTTGGACTTCGATTATGGCTTCCTCAAGATCGAGGCGCAGCTATCACCTCGCTCTTACATCCTCAGTCCTAACTGCCATCTGACCGGCGGTTTTGCCCTCTGCTACTGGTTCGATGCGCCTCTCGCGGATAGAGCCAGGATCGGGGACTTTGTCTTTACCTTGGGTGGGTACCACCAAGCTTTTGGCGTTCCTGTTGGCTACCCTAACCCCCCTCGGCTGGGTATTAGCTGGGACTTGGGCGGTGGCCTGTCGATCTCTGGAGAGGCATATTTCGCCATCACTACCAAGGCATGCATGGCTGGTGGCCGTCTCCATGCTGCGTTTAAAGCAGGACCTCTCTCTGCCTGGTTTGACGCCTTTGCCAATTTCCTTATCAATTACCGACCCTTTTACTTTGATATGTCAGCTGGTGTCTCTGTCGGAGTCGGATTCAGCATTGACTTCTGGTTCATCCACATTCGCATCTCAGTCCAAATTGGTGCTGAGCTGTACCTTTGGGGCCCGCCTGTCGCTGGTCGCGTTCATGTTGACTTCTGGATCGTCGCTTTCGATATCAACTTTGGCGATCATCATCCCAAGATTGACCCTGTCAGCTTGTCCAAGTTCTACGAACTTGTACTTCAAGACTCGCCTGCATCTTCCTTTGCGTCTGCCACTTCCCTCATTACGGGCAAACAGCAACAGGAACCCATTGCAGCGTCGACATCGAGTAGGCCCAAGAATGAAGCACACAACTTCCTTGCTGAGTCTGGACTATTAAACCCTGACGACCAACCAGAGCGAGGTCAAGAAGACCCTTGGACAGTCCGGGCTGGTACATTTGTGTTTGTCGCAGAGTGCAAGATGGCCATAAGCAGTGTTACAACAAGTGAAAACGGTGATCCGATTCTTCGGGGCAATGATGTTTTCAGCAAGCCAATGGGAATGACAACGCCTATGACTTCGACTCTGCAGATTAAAGTCGTACATGAGGATGGAAGCAATCCCGAAGAGGATTGGCAATTTGAGAGATATACTCAAATGCTTCCGAGCGCTCTGTGGGAAAAGTGTAAGTCATAAATACCATCTTATAACATGTAGCTAACCCATCCAGATGACCGTCGAACTGATCCACGCCAAAGTGGAAACAACGTCGGTGATTTGCTCAACACTGATAACGGTAGCCCCTCTCTCATGACAGGCGTAAGGGTCACGGCACCCAGGCCAACCATGTCTCCAGACCCCTTCCCAGCCTACAAGGTTGCGGATGCAGATCTCCAGGAGCTGACTGCGGAACGGAACTTCCCTGGTATGGTTACGGCTGAGGATGCATGGGCTCCAGTCAAGCCGAATGATGATGTTGAGCAGAGATATGAAGACATTCATGATGCTTGGGTAAGTCCTGCGCTGGAAGAAAAGGGCCAACAAGACTTTGTGGGCGTCTTGGCCCAGAGCTTGGGATGGGGTGATGTGAGTCAGCTGAAGAGCATTGCTGGAATTCCAGAGAGATTGAAGAAGGGTTTTATGAATATGTATGTCGCGTCTCCGTTATTGACTGCCTGAGAAAATTGCACGTTGGACTCGAAATTGTCTACTGGTAGCAGATAGTAATGAATAAACACTTTTCTATTTCTTACAGCAGCATCGCCGACCCATATTTGATGAATTGAAAGCCTTATCTAGATGTCGCCAAAGTCTTGTGTACATGAGCCCATTTGGAGTTCGAGTGGCGTGACGCCGCGCCTTTTCGCGCAATAGTCCCCCAAGCCTTTGACGCAGCTCATGATGCATAGTAGAGGTCAAAAGGTGACGTGGTTGATCAAAATGCATGTCCAGTATGATGTTTATGCCCCTTTCCGACGATACTGATCCCACTGAGGCCCTGCCTTTCGACCTAACTCGGGGTTTAATAGAAAAGCTCCCAGGCTGCCTTGGCAGTGATGCCCAAGAGCACGACTGAGCTTGCGGCAAAGGTGGGGAATCGCAGAAGCAGGTTGTTGTACGAGACGTGAATGAGGCTGTGAATCACTCTCAGGCCGACATATCCCCACGCCAAACGCACCGTGACCTTGTCCTTGACATTCAAAAGACTGAGGGCAAGCATAACGGCGTAGAACTGTGTAGGTTGCTCCAGCAGATTGTTGTAATTGTCGGCGGGCCACTGCACGAATGCAGGCAGCTTCTCTGCTTTCTGCTTCTTGGCAGTCTCCGGATCGAAGGAGACGCCGTACTTAGAAAGCGCTGGAGTTCGGCGCCAGTACAGAAGGCCTTCCATTGCGAATGTCCAGGTGCTGAGGCCGACGAGAGGGCCAAGGAGAGGCAGCTGGTGAATGGAGGGAGACATGATGGATGTTGGGAAGATGTTTTGTAGACGGATAAGTAGGTGTAGTTTTCTTCGTAGAGCTATGATGTGAAGAGGATAGCTGTGACTCTATAACTGTAATGCAATAAATGATTAAGCAGAATTCGCAGAGACTTATATAATTATCGCCTTGCTATGCGAATATAACCTCAAAATGGTAAGTGCCACTTAAATCCGCTAAGTCCGCCAAGTCCGTCAAGCTTAGTAACTCGCTTAAGGAATTTTCCTACTCAAATTTGTAATCAGATTCAGCCAAACTGACTCGACAATAAATCAAGCCAAAGTTATGGAGCAAATATGGAACGTTTTCATCGCGGCTTGATCCGAAAGCGGGTATATGCCGACAAGATGATTGGCGCCATTGTTCAGATCTCCAATCAGGAGGGGATAGCCGAAGCCGATGCCTAAGCCAAACCTGCTTCTCAGTGGATCTACTTCATCGGTCTCGCCATAACCTACAAAATAGGGTTTTGCCAGTCTTTTAATGACGCAACAACAGCAGGGCTCCACATTGCCAGTTTCCATGGAGTTGCAGACTCCGCGGCCTCTGGATAGCTTTTGGCGCGTGAGGGAAAGCATTGAATACGCACCAGCATACCAGGCGTGCATGGTAATAAGCACCATATCTCAGAATCTTATGATTTTCCTACTTTTTCTCCGATTGAACTTGAAGCTGAGATGCAGGAAGATGCAAAACCTATCAGATCAATCTGTTTATTGTTTATACCCACATATACACTATATATATACTGACTTAGTTATAGTCAGGTTCCCTACTTGGTCCTGCTTTTTCCTTCTCTGCTGATGTCGTACTTCCATGATGGTCTTTTGCTCCAGGCTCAAGGTCCTGACTGTGCAAAGACTCCCCTCTGCCTTCTATACTTCCTGACCCATGTGCATGGGCTTCGCACGGACCAAGAACATATGCATCTTCTCCATGGACTGCGTCATCTCCCAAAAGAAGTTGTTCCTCTGTCATTCTCAAAGGGATCCGTAGCACATGCTTGATAAAGAGCATGATGAGGCTGGTCCAGACAAGGTTCCAACCGATGATGAAGCATGCACCCGCCATTTGGTAACCAAGCTGCATACCGTTACCAGCGATGGCTCCTCCGGGATTGGTCAGACCAAAGGCTGCGCAACCGTCCACAGTGGCCCAAAGACCTGTACCAAACCCTCCAACAACACCAGCCACCATGTGCGTGTGCATAACACCAAGTGTATCGTCAAAGTTACGCTCCAGGAAGGTCATCTTCTTGGCCAAGATGTTCATGGTGAACCACGGAACGGAACCTGAACCTACACCAAGAAGAATCGCGCCCCAGCCTGCGACAACGCCAGCGGCTGGTGTGATGGCAACAAGCCCAGTTATCATTCCTTGCACGGCTCCAATAACGGAAGGCTTCTTGAAGTATGCAATGTCTAGTCCAGTCCAGACAAGAAGCGATACGGCAGTGCAAAGATTTGTGTTCAATACTGCGACTCCTGCATCAGCGGATGCTGCGTAAGGGTCGCCCCCATTGAAACCGTTCCAGCCAACCCAGAGAATGCCTGCTCCGATGAGAACTGCCAGAATGTTGCTTGGTCTTGCATCTGCACGATCACTGCTGAGTCGTGGTCCGATCCAGTAGCTACCGATAAATCCTGCTGTGCCCGACGAGAGATGGATGACATATCCTCCAGAATAGTCGATAACTCCGAGCTTGAAAAGGAAACCTCCTCCCCAGATGGAATACGCGCCAACAGTGTAACAAAGAGTCAGCCATAGAGGAACATATATCATCCAGGCGTAAAAGTTCATTCGACCGAGGAAAGCTCCAGCAGTAATGACCAAGGTAATGGCGGCAAAGACAAATTGGAAGTACACCATCGTGGCCATGGGGAATTGCTGACCGACGCCGATGGATGGAAGGTATGATTGCTTCAGCATCGTGTCAATACCGAGGACATTTCCGGGTTTGGCAACAAACGGAAGCATATACTCCCCAAAAGAAGCCTTGTAACCCCAAAGAACCCAGCAGAGCAGCACTGAGGCAAATGCGTATAGGGTCATGAAGGCACTATTGATTGCCCATTTTCGTTTCATGATTCCTGCATAGAGGACCAAGAGACCGGGGATCGATTGCAGCGCTACGAGGGAAGCGGCTGTGAGTTGCCATGCATTGTCACCTAGGAGACGTCAGCCATTGAATACTCGAAAGAAAGACATTTGCCCTCTAGGATGATGATCTAGTGTCCAATCACTTACCACTTCCAACACCGGCTTTGGGGTCCGGTGTCCACCAAACGACGGACGACGCCGCTGCAGCAGCCGACGCCGTGGATGTTGCCATGGCTCACGCTACTACGGATTGATCTGGCAGATATAGGAGTTCTCAGGTACCGGTAATAGCTTTTGAGGTCTTGAAATGTTGCCCGTAGATGATGGTGTCTGGAAGGAGTATTTCTTCTAAATCTGTTTCGGGAACTTGGGCATATTGATCAGGTCTATTATAATCAAGACCAAGGATATATGAATTCGCTTGAGAGTGTGGATTTACGTAAATCGAAAATCATCAAGATTGTCGATAAGTATTATCAGAAGGGTACAACGTGGGTTTGTGCCGAGTTGCCGCAACTGTGTGGTATGCTGAGCTTCTAAGCCTGAACAAGGTTATCGCAGCGCTATGGTTGGCAATTGCGTGTCACCCATGAGCCTACGAAGGTTAGAACAAGTTTCGGTAATGTATTGCAGAATAACCTTGATTGTATTTGTCACCTCCCAAGGTTTGGATGCTCGAGTCAAATCTGAAATTTTGCTCATCTGTTGAAGCTGATGATCTTTTCGAGGAGTTATCCCATGCAGATCTGTGAACCAGTCAAATGGTAATGAGATTGCCCATGGGGAACGGCTTGGCAAAAGCTTGTCTCAGTCTAAATATAGATAAAAGATCAGACCAGTCGTCGTAAATTGCTCAACACCTACTCTGTACCTTGTGAAGATATCTCATCTCGGCTTAAACGGCAACTACATCGTGGCTTTGGGAGAGGCTAGTCTAGAAATTGATGAATATCAACCCACATACTGTGGCTTGTAAGCTTATAAGATACGCCAAACGATATCTTGAGAGCCTGATAAGATATGGGTTTGATAGATGGATGGTATGTCGTCTGGGGAGGAGGCAATTGAGCCAGTGAACGACGTTTGTCTTATCAGGCGCTAGTCCACACCTAGCCCTCCATAGCCGGCATTGCCGAGTCGTGATAGATGTGTACCAGGAGTCAAATTGAGGATTTATTAAGGAATTCAAAATCCTATAATCATATCTTATTGATATTTACCATCAATCTCTCGTACTATTTTAGTTCACGAAAGACTTTCAGGCGCCACTCATCGTCGCTCAGCGCCTAGTACGTCGTTACGGTAAATCGTGTTTCACCATTGTCAAAAGGGCCCAGAGAGACTTGCGCCCGGCGCTGACCGTAATTATCTCAAGAGTCAGCCCTCTGCGGAAGTTCCTTTGGTGGTAAGTCGAACAAGCTTGCTTGGCCGTAAATTGGCATAATGTTAGAGTTTGTTTGTGCCAGCTCTCCTGCTTGCGCGAACCTTAGACTGCCAGAGTGCTTATTAGGCTAGTCTGATTCAATGCTTGCCCGTCATGGAGTACCCCACATATAACCACCAATCCGTTCCATCTCCGCGCTGCCAGGGGTATTGTTGTGTTATTGAATTGATAAGAACTGGGGGAACGTGTTATGTATTCTGAAGCCATAATATGTAACGCATTCCTACGCACAACTAATTATCTTGCCCCCACGGAGATATATCACGCCTCCCGAGATTGGTATTGTCGGCAGCAGCCTAGCTGGTCAGGCACTGTTCACAACTCTCGAAAGGCGTGATGTTGATAACTTCATCTGACAGCAAAGCAGCGAGCATTGTTTCATATATATTTTGTCTTAATGATAGTAAGAATATCATATACCTCTATAGTTGTATGGTTGACTGCCGCCTATCAATATACCTCCACAGGATAGTTGTCAGCTGCGAAAAATGCAATTGCAAGCCGTCTCACCGGTGAGGTGCGAGACAATGCGACACTTGATAAACCCGGAACTTCCCCAGACTCCCAGTCTCTCTGTTACAGCATATCTTGACGTTCTGGCCGTTCCAGGAAACCCCCAGAGTGGTGCTACTGACCTCGTTCTCCTCCGTCGCCCCTTTAAGAGGCCCTCACTCGCATACCTGCACGCATCCTGTATCTTCTCCCATGAGTCCCGTCTTCGGACCTCCATAGGAGACAAGCTGCTTCGAACCGCAAGGTCTGTTATAATTTGCAGCACTATCCCGCACTGGGATGCCCCATCGCCCGAGCGTCCAATCATTTCCTCCCAATGCCATACGTAGAAGGTGTAGCTTGTTGTCTCCCTGCCTCGCCCTCCTAGCCATTGAATCCCGCTCATAGAAATCGTCGACAAAATCAACAATGCGCTCGAGCGAACAATCTAGCAGTATCAGGGCAGCGCTAACGCAAACGATGATAAGCATCCCACAAACACTGAAATTTTGTACCTCGCCGACGGCCTGTACCAGCTGCTCGGTGCACTGATCCCGCTGATAACTGCTCTTGGGCGGTTGAATGTATCCGAAGGCACCTAAGTCAGCAGTGTTGGAGGCAAAATCGACCACGTATGCCTGTAGCATGGCGAGGTTGGTCTGAAACCAGCCAAGCACCTCGGTCTTCCACTGATCCTCCGGTAGGCCGAAGGAGACATGTCCGATCACCATATTGTTGGCCCACAGCGCCGCTGTTCCGAGGTTTGCCACAGTTGTATACGTATTCGACTGTGCTAGGGAATAGAGAATTCGATCGGCTGTAAAGAGCTGGGTTGTACTATAGTTCAGGGCGGTACTCGTCAAGCTGTTTACAAGGTTGAGAATACCGGTTGGAGAAGTGCATGACGCAATGGATGGATTGCACAGAACATATCGATCGGCACAAACCATAGTGTCGACGTTGCGATCAGAGGCAAATATAGTAAGACCCTGAGAGGTTATATTTCGGGTTCCGTTGGCAGAGAACCATGGATCATTAACTGGAGCCAGGTACCCTATGTTATTTTGACTTAAGAAATGAACAGTGACATCGGCGTCAGTGGGGCTAAAATCTGGGATTGGCTTCCAAAGCGAAGGGTTGCTCGACAAGCTGCTATTGGCGAACGTGGGATAGGAACTTCAACTCATCAGCATGAGCCAGACCACGACAGATTATTTCATCTTGTTTTATAGTCTTTAGGAAAAAGGAAAATCGAGGCAATTTACTGAATCAAATAGCCGATTCCACTCTTATTTCCGATTGCTTTGTTGTACCTGTACGTGTAATTTGTTATGCCAGCAATTGGCCCAAGAAAAAATTCCATAAAAGCGCCGTCCTCATCTCGAGTCTCCTGGACGAGGTCGTCCGTGTGTACAGGAGAGCAAGTTAAGCTCAGCTGTATAGTGACTCGATCTTCGAACTTAGCATTTATTCCTAGCATCTCATGAGAGTCTAGAAAGTCGGACGTGATGCTAAACGCTTGATCAGGGCCTGAAATGCAGCGGTTTTGAGCCGGGATAGGGCAAGGTGCGGAACTGCTAATATCGTATGGAAGAGTTGGCCGGATAAATATCGATGGAGCTGTCGAGCTGCTAGTGTTGGCATAGAAGTTGGCGACATGGCTGCGAGCCCGACGGGTGTCGTTTTGCGCTTTTGCTCCCATCGCGCTAAATGCGAGGAGACGATCTTCACTGGTTGTATTGAAGAACCAGAATCCACAATTGCTTAGTTGTACTCGTGCAACGACACTGCTGTAAGCTTTGTTGGCCACTCTCGAGGTGAACAGCGCGGCGATGGCGAAGCCTGCCGAGACGATCAAGGCCGGAATTGCCACAGAACACGTCTGCTTCACGATTGGCTTTTTGCAGTTCTTTGACCAGGCTTTATGGATCTTGAAAGCCTCCCACAGGGTCTGAGTAGCACCTGCAGAGTTCCTCAGGCTGACCTGATGCTGGAGGTCGAGAGCACTAGGGTTTTCGCTCCTCGCCTTCCAATCATGAAGAGCGAAAGCAACGATGTTCCAGAAGCTTGACCCGGCGATGGTAACGAGGATGGTCAGGCCTGAGAGGAGGAGGTTGCTGTAGTTAACCGGCAAGGTCAGAGTGGCGGCCAAGATTGTTGTTTTTGAGTGATCCCACCACAGCCCGCTTGCGATGGTAACCATTTTGAAGCCTGAGAGCTACTTTGGATATCGATTTGTCTTTTGAAGGTTTGGTTTTGTTGAAAAGCGTGTTTAACAGGTTAGGATATATAAAACCGGAATATATCAGGAAACCCATATGAGGGTGATGGCAGAACATTAATATAGATAGTATGTAGGTGAGTTTAATAGCTAAAGGACATGTGGCTGTCGGCTGTTAATTGGATGTCACTTGAATGACAGTTGGGAAAAGGAAGATGACTGGTAATACTGTGGCGTCGTTGTGTAGCACGAGGAGGCTGGTCATTAAATGACAGTGAGACATTCCAACACATCACCATGCATTACTAGAGTCTTCCAATTTGGTATCTAATAGAACCCGGATCTAATCAAACCAAGCTGAGCTCTACCTAGAACTATACCGGTCATAACCCTACAGCAGATGGCGTTCATTATTGGCATTTGCGGCTGGACTGGCCTTTTCTAACGAATACAGCGAGGCTTGCAGGGTAATACGAATTGCTCTTGCGTAGTTCGTTTGCGTTTCTTTCATTGTGGAGCAGCGGGCTGGTGAGGCGGCTTACTCAATTCTGCCTTACGGGGCATTCTGTTATTAATTCCCTGTGCAATTTCCTAATAGTATTAGTGTTGTTATCTCACATATTCAGCTTTGCCCACTTCAATTCTGTAGGTGGACCACATGACATGTAGCAACCTTGTCGCTTGAACGCCCAATAAAATGGAGACTATGTTCAAATTGCCAGATTGGTCGCGATCCCGCCATCTTCAGTTGTGGCAAAAGGGCAATTCATAATTCACATTATGTATACATATGCATGGCCTACCTTGAGTACACTTGTAGATGGTCAGATAGGTATCTGCTACATAAACATGTTATACTGCCTAGGATACTTGACGCTTAAGACATCTTCATGAGACACATTATGCTAAAATCCTAAAAACCTTAAAGGTATGAAATTCTTAAACTCTTTTTTATACAACGATATGTTCTTGAGTATTCCATTGGATATACGTCTTGGCAAAGTATGGTACCTCCAAGGCTGGTCAGAGGTGATACGGATTGCGAATAAGAGTGGGAATCCGGGGAGCCGGGGATGGCGGTTACCTAACTGGCAGGAACGTTGCATCACCGGTGCCAGCATTTGTTGAACACTAGGCACTTGCTGAGGTTTCAAGTACCAGAAGGGACCTTCTATAGTTGTATATGGAAACAGTTAAGCCTTTGAGGCAGAGGTAAAATAAAATACAAGATAAATAAGTTAAGCATAAAGATATACCTTTATAAACCAGTATATGTAATGTTCAGTAGTCTGCCTAACATTCTGCCTAATGTAAGGATGTCACATTCTGTATGTTATATGCAGCGATGGCTGAGGCTTCAATGTGTATTAAGCATCTCCGTGGAGGGAGTTGGGAAATTTTAGAACAGACCGTTGTAAACCTTACCACTTCTGTCTTCGCGTTCCAATAGTGCTTTCTACCCCCTGGTCGCCTTCCAGGACGTTATGAATCCATAGGCCATTTTATGTTTTTGTAGTCCACAACGTACCTTAAGTTGTTGAGTTTATAACCTGGTTGTGAGCCTGAGGAGCCCCGGGCATCTACATTCCCTTAGGGTTAGATTATTTTCTAATCGATAACTTTTGGTTGGTTTGATATTATATAAGTTAGCTGCTCTGCCTTGGTGTGCGCCAGATGCAAAACAACCAACAGACGAAAAGTAATTCCATGGCTACGAACCATATTTGCTGTTCGATCATTCTCATTCATTCATTTCCGGCCCGCATTTTCATCACCTGGTTCCAATTTACAGACTCCGCAGCGGGCCGAAATGAATGGCTGGCATATATGCCACTGAGCATGAACCTTTTTAATCATGGATGTACCTGATAATCTGCCGGCTTATCTTGAGGCGGTCTCATAGCCTGTAGTACGTATTATTACTTGTTTTTTGTTAGATGTAAAATAAGTTCCAATGCCTTCTGTAATGTATCTCTGTGCCCATCCTCCCTCCATTCACCTCGCCAGGCAATAAATCCATCAGGCCGGACAAGGATAGCCTCGCCTTCAGAGATCCTACAAATACGACTGAAAGTGCCGTCAGAATCCCTCAAAGTACCGATGTCCCTGTTGATGCTGTAAGAGTCTATTTCAGGCGTGATACCTTTGGCCGCTTCGATCCATGGTGATGATTGACCAGTGGTGAAAAGAGCGAAGTTCGTCTTAATCAAATCCAAGGTAGATATCTGTGAATTGTCTCGTGCAAGTAGCACATGTGGAAGTCGGCTTCCTGGTAATGCAAGTGGTGCATGCGGGTTTTCGTACTGGTCACTGCTGGGGTTTTGGATGTGCGCAGCAGCGGCAGAAGGGTAACGATACCCTATCTCACATACAATGTCGGGAAGTTCTGGCTCATCTGGGACCGTACGAAACACTCGTTTCTGAAGCCTCGAGTAGGCCTGGCGCATCGTAAATTCAGCTACTGGCCGTCGCTCAGTGTCATAGGTCTGGAGAAGCGAAGTGCTAGCTCTCTCCCGTAAAACATATGCAAGCTTCCATGCCAGGTTGTGAACATCCTAAGTAAGTCAGCGTGCTTGAATGATTTCTTAGGCTTGAAATCAAATTACCTGTATACCGGTGTTACCGCCCATACCACCAGTCGGGGGCATCACATGTGCTGCGTCTCCCGCAATGAAGACACGGCCATTTGTGCTCATGAAGCGCTCGGCATTGAAGGCAGCTACCGACCAGTATGAAATGGAGTCGACCTTGATATCGATGTCGTCCTCAATGCCGCTTGCCTCCTTGAAATATTGCTTCGCGTCTCGTTCAGAGACTGAGTCTGGCGAAAAGGACCTTTTAGCGCCTGCCCGTGTGACGATCATGAATCCAGCCTTGCCACCGCTTTCCAGGCGGAAGCCAGCATCGATGGCAGGGTTAGAGATATAAGTGACGCCATGTTTAGCACGAGTTCCGAGGTATGGCGTTAGATCGGCTTTGAAGTTGATAGAGATACTCTCGCCGAGAACCCCCGGACCTTGCCATTCGATGCCCTCTTTTCTCCTTGTTGCACTTCTATTTCCATCGCAAGAAACCAAATACTTGGTCTTGAATTTCCGGTAACTTTTAGATTGAACGTTTTGCACCACGACGAGTACACCGTCCGACAGCTCCTCATAATGGACGACGGTCTCGCTAAACTCCTGAGTGGCACCAAATTCCTTTGCTCTTCTGCGCAGAAGCGGCTCAAACATGTTTTGCGTCAGCCATAAGCGGCGACTCGGGCTGGCCTTGGCTACTTCTGCTGGATCACTTTCTTGCATACTTGCCAGGAGCTTGCCCCCTACTAGCTTCTCGACAATGATCATTCCAGCGTCAAGGTCAAAGTTTGAGGCGCTTTCTGAACGGAGTTCATCCTCCAAACCTAGCTGTCGGAAGATCTCAACGGAGCGCAGGAGAAATAAGGCTGCGCGGGGGTGTATGGCAGTGGAAGGATGGCGGTCAAAAGATACTGACTTAACACTAGAGAAGGTCAGCAAGGTTGGCATAGGAGTTGAGTGGTAGAGTCTCACCCATGGTAGCCTAGCAGCACGCCCAAAGTCATTCCTACCATACTTGACCCGATGATGATAACGGGCCATTCTTCTGGCTCTAGTGGAATTTCTGAATGATCGAACGTCTTAAATTCAAATAAAGTCCTCTGACTCTGGGCGATTGGAATTGTATCATCGACTTGGTTCGGTCCGTTAGGGCTTGGATGAACATCCTCGGAAAGCATTTTGTGCTGTTTCTTAAGGCTGAGAGATATTGAAGCTGCAACTAATTGTTGGACTGATTGCTAATCTAAATGCAATAACACTGATCACGCCTCTTTTATCCTAAGTACTGACGATACGTAGCGGGCATTACAATATGCCGTGCCGTGCCGTGTTGTGCCTGTTATTGCCTCCGCCTCCACTTTCACCGACTCCACATCCCGAATACTTCACTACTCCTCCACACTCTACTCTGCCAAGGTCCATCTTCTATATAGCCTAGAACCTACATCTTTAAAATAGAATTGCAGGTCCAATTCCATAATCCAGACCAGCCTTATTTGTTTCTGAAATCGAATCTTGGTAGGCACTCCTACGGCACCGATTCATAGTACAGCGACAGCTACTACCAGGATGACTCTCACTCTATACGGGTCGCGGCAATCAACATGCACTCAGCGGGTGTTGTTGGTTCTTTCGGAATTAAATATAACCGATTATCGACTGTCCAACATCGACATGCAGAAGGGGGAGCATCTTGTAGGAAGCCATGTATCCCTTGACTGTGCCGTTACTTATCCTCTTTAGGACCCCAATTTTGTGCAGAGCTTCCATCCATTCGGACGGATCCCAGTTCTTGACGATGACGGGACTCGATTATTCGAGTCTCGCGCAATTTGCGAGTACTTGGTTGCAAAGTACGGCCCACATAGCGCTTTACAAAGGCCAACGGACCAAAGCTACGCGGAGCTGGCAACTTACGAGCAAGCGGCTAGCGTTGAATACTCTTACTTCGACCCGACAGTGAAAACTTTGGCATACGAGAAAATCTTCAAAAGGTACTTGAAAAGTCTTTCGTATGACGCGTCGCACTCACAAAGGACAGGTTTATGGGGCGAGGTGACCCTGACACGACCACAGTCGAAAGACTAGAACTTGACTTGGTCAAGGTCTTGGAACACTACGAAAAAGTCCTTTCTCGTAGCGAGTACCTTACCGGAAACGTGAGTTATCTTTACATTTTGAGCGGAATTCCTGTTGAATGTTCTTAGCAATTTTCGTTGGTTGATATATACCACATCCCTTGGTTTCCGTTTCTGCCGCGTCTGGAGTTGCAAGATGAGATTGCGAAAAGACCGTCACTGAGCGCGTGGTGGACGCGCGTCAGTAGCCGGCCAGCGTGGAAAGATTTGACAGCTTCACATTAGAAAGACAATCAGCTGTATGGTGGCGACAGGTTGTATCATTAAATACTGGGTGGCTGCGTTATGTTGGGGGCAGGTCTAACTTCGCGCATTCGGGCATCGCTATGGAGTCTCTGATATGTTTTTACCGTCACATATTGTCTCAAACAGGTGATACAGCCCATATATGTACCCTGAAAATATCAAGCAATCATCGCCCAGATACCATTTTGTATTCGTGCTTCCTTTAGAGAAGAGCAGTAGAGGGAATCGCAAATAAGAAAGGACTTGTCAAGAGATCAAATACAAGCCAGGCCTTTGTGGTGATCTGGGAGCGTCATAGAATCTAATCTTTGAGTAACACTGGTACATCTTCAAAAGAAACGGTCAATCGCAATAATTACGAACCGGACGAAATCAGTATCCCCTTATTTTATGGAGGATATCAGAAATTTTCATTCTCGAGATAAACGCTAGGTATGGTGGTTTGCATGGCCAAGCTGCTGTCATGTTTTAATCCTGGAATCCTGGAAACCAGACAGTTGGCAAGATGGGCCATGGTGCATGTAGAGTACGTGGGACACGGGCATATAGCATTCTTTATTCCGGCCCGATCGGACTGTATGTAGCTTGGCTTGGGTCCTATTCTTATTGCTCGATGCGGAAAGCAGTCACATTCTACATTTGGTAATATGCGGGGAAGCAATCGGCAATGTGGAGGAGTGGAGGTGGGCTCCTTGAACGCCGTGTTCTCCGGCCGGATTCTCCTTGAACTTTAGCTTCCATCGCTCCTCCACATCTTCGGCATTGTGAGCATCCTCTACCTCCCAAGAATAACTATTGGCACTGGGAATACCCTTGTGTAGATATTAGCAAGTAGATCAAACCAACATTTCAATAGAGCACTCACAGTCGTTAATCTTGACGCATTTGAATGAACTTGCGCACTGTGATCTGTTAATACATCCAAACGGAAGCCTTTATTAACTGGCTACTTACTTGTTTCGGACCTGTCCACCCTATGCCACCACATTGACCCCACTGGGGAGAAACCTCCGAGCCACCAGTATCTGTAGGTGTTGTGGCGGTAGTAGTGGATGATGGCTTTACTGGATCCTGAGACTTTGTTAGGTGATGCGCAGTGAGGACGATATTGACATTGAGGTAACTCACAGCGAAACCAAACCACTTCAAGTCTTCCTCTGGGAACACATCAATCGAATGAGTAACACCCTGGCCCAAGAATGTCTATCCGTAACGTCAGCCATATTTCTTCAAAGTGAGATGCTTGTTTATCTCACCTGTAGCTTATCGCCAAACGTGTATCTGGTATACGGGCTCCGTGGAAAGTTAGGCGTGGTAGATTGCGGGTTAGTGGAATAGCCAAACACGCCAGTCCATTGTTTAATGGTTTCGTAGTAGTTCTGCACATTCAGTACCTGATCAACCGACCCGTGATAGATTTGCATTTTAGGTCGAGGTCCATCATATCCAGGATACATATCCTTAACAACATTGGCCCACTGATTTTGGGTATAGATGGACTGGCCAGTGGCACATGTTGAGTTCCAGAAATCGGGGATATTATCTGCGCTCCTGAAGCAACCCGCTGGGACACCTGCATATGCGTGTAAGGCGCGTGATGTAAGCAACAGCTGTCAGGGCTATCGACTCACCTGCATATGCAATTCCTGCTGCAAAGATATCAGGGTAGGTAGCAGCCATAACATTCTGTTTCTATATTAGCTTACTCCTGTCAAGAGACCTCTTTCTCACATACTGTCATCATAGCTCCTGACGAAGTACCTGTAACAAAGGTTTGACTCTTATCGGTATTATATTCCTTGGTAACAAATCTGACCATATTTGCTATTGAAGTGCTAGCACCGCCGCCGTCGTGAGTCAAGGTCATCTTCGATGCCACATCCCAGCAATTGTCCTGGGTATATGGCGTCTGAGGATAAATAACAATAAAACCGTATGTCTCGGCGTAGCGAGCCCATTGAGTGCCCTGATAGTATGCTTGGGCGCTACCGGTACACCAATGGATGCCAACTACTATTCCAGGCTTTGAGGCTAGCGTCTTTGGAACATATAGCCACATTCGAGTACCCGTGGGGTTATCGCCGTAGTTGGTTACCTCGGTAAAGGTAGACCTGGGGACAACCTCGGCGGCCAGAGTCAGGTGAAGAAGCGTTAACAGCCAGAGGCTGATGCATGCTGGCAATTTCATCATAACAACAAGGATCGTTTGATGAGATATTTTGTTTAGAAGATCCCAACGACGGCAGCAGCGTATTTAATGAAAGATACACAATGCGGTAAATGACCTGGGATTGACACGCCTTAATCGGTCGTTCGGAATATAAGCTTCCGTTTCGCTCTTGGCCAGCATGCCAGAAGTGGCTACCACAAGAACGGAACCTTGTTGGCTGGCTCCGGGCCAGAACTGCACCATCATCGGCTTTATGGTACAAATTTGGTCTTATGCATACCACATTTGAGATTGACGTTCTCAACTCATACATACACGGAACCCTCTTTTTGGAAAATATGCACTGAACTTCGGTTTACATCATTGGTACCTCGATGCTGTGCCTGTGGCGGTTTTGGTGCGGGGTCAATCAGGACGTGTACTGTATAGAAAGAACCTTGGAACAGTGAAATCTGACCTTTCCATGTTCGGACACGGAACCCTATTCAGACACGGACCTCTTTAAGGTCATTTCCGTCTTCGTTCTGCATGCTGATTTAAGCTCTCAAGCCACAAGTGTCGATCATTTCCGCCAATGATGGATTTGGGAGACAGGTCTGCCTCCGCTTTAGGCTTCAGACAGGGTATATCACCTTGTTCGATGACTTCCGGCTCTCAGTCGCTTTCAAGATGTTGTTTGCCTTAGTACTTCCTGCGCCTGTATCTCGACGGTGACTGCGGGGCTATTCTTCTGAATGATACTTGAGCAATTTATTTAGGCATCGCTGTCGTTATCAAGGGCAGGTGTTCTACTGAGCGACAGCTACGATGTCCATGATGTGCCTGGATAAATGTCTGATATTTTATCAATGGTGACGGTTCACAGACTGCCTCCAGCACCAGGCGACAGCAACGCTATTTAGACCAGGGCTGCCGATCAGATGATCTTCAAGACATGTTCCCTGGTGACTTAACGCATATGTATTAGCTGAGGTAGTAGAAATTAATAAGTTGGGGGACTCGGATGAGAAGCCATTCAGGTGGGGTAGATTGATTTCAGCACGTGCGAAGGTTCCCGGTACTTATAAAGGAAAGCATTCCGGTGTCTACGCCTACTATTGAGGTACGCTGATATGATTGTGCCATAATCCAATGCCTGGGCCATACTCTCCATACGCGCAAGTAGATTACCAAAGGGGACCACGAAAACTAAGAGTTATGCTTCATCTTTGCTTAGCCTGGAAAGATATACCAGGGCAACTGGTTCATACAAATTTGGCACTCAACTAGGCAGTCAAGGTGGTGGTGGTGAATATGGAAAGAAACATTTCAAGAATCAGGCTTAAGATCCCCCCCTTCAATGCCGTGGATGGGAACTGTTCGTTCGCTTTGGTGGTTGTCGCGGCTGGTCCAAACCTTCTAAGCAGATCACACAGTTGGGGTCAAATGCACCCGTCCATACTCTAGTATTAAGAGATTTAGATTAAGACATACAAGTTGCTTCAAGTTCCTCTCCTTTATCATTCTTCCACTCCCCTCATATATAAGTTTCTTATTGATGTCCACGACTTGAAGCTTACCATGCCCAGGAGAGTATAATTAATATCTGAGTACGAGGTTGGACTAGAACTCTCTGTTTATTCCACATCCCGTGAGCCGTTCATAGTCTTCACACAGCGCCGAGCGTGTGTCCTGGATGGTCCTAGAGATTGTAATTCAGAAAGGAAACCAGTCAGAACCAGGTGTATATACTTATGTCCTGCAGGGCCTCGGGCCACGCTTGCATCAATGTTGTGCTGCAACCTAAGAAAATGACCAAGACAGCCAAGGGACATGAGAAAGAAGAAGTTAGCATACTCAAATCAGTTTATGCGTCGTCTGTGGCTCGCTACGTCTTCAAGAACAATAGACGCACATACCACCAGAGGAGGCGCTCCGAAAACGCAACCTGCTCCCTGACGATGAGACTAGCTTGGCGGATATCTAGAATAAGAGGGCGAGTAGTCTTGCGATTGGAAGGCTCGAGGCAGGATGGGAAGCAGTTCATAATTGCCTTCAGCCAACAGGACCTGCTTTAGAGTGGTATTATAGCGCATATTAAAGAGTTAGGATACCATCTATGCTATGTCTGGTATTGATCAGTAATTCTAGCGATCGCTGACATATTGAACTTTATATTTAAGATAGTGGAAGGGGAGTGCTAGATTGTACTAAAGGTCAAATTTCCAGGTTGTTGTTTTATTATTATTGCAAACTAATGTTATGAAGGTCAGACCGCTAGACCACTGGCCCAAAAACAGAAGCCTCCTGTTATTAGATAATAGAGGAATAGGGCCTATACCGATCCTCAACAAATGTAGTATAAGCTTTTATTAAGACAGCCTGCATGCTTCAAACAGATCCAACTTCGCAAGAGTATTATTTTGATTTAATAGACCCCACAGCTGATGATCACATCACCCGCCTCGCACGCCATCACGAACAATATGCTCACTCCCTATAATGACTATGTCTGGAAGTAATTATATAGTTGAAGTAATGGGATGTATTAATTCAGTAATGTCTCTATCACTACTGTGCTCTAATAGACTTAAGCTTTTACTGAAAAAAAAAATAGTGCTAGGTATATTTAGTAAATTAAGAAGGAGTAAGGACTTATTGAGTGGCATAATAGGTTCCTTCCCCTATGTATAGTAATGCATTAATATAAATCTATAATAACTTTTGAATTAGGAAATAACGTATATGATAAGCGAGTGCACCAACCAAGCGAGTGCACCAGAAATTCCCACCATCAAGACAGAATAGAGCTTAAAATCACAGCAAAGCATCTAAGTAATTGAAACTAATCGCTATACTCTTCTTCAGATATTCGTACAACTATCTGACATGTTCTTGTATTATGTCCAGTCTTTCCACAGGTCCTACAGCGCCTTTCTCTCGCCAGCT
>JABEEM010000816.1:4251-30297 GCA_013363185.1 Fusarium secorum
GACCACTCTGCCACTGCGCCTTCTTATTGGATAAACTCTACGTGTACAGAGTAACAGAAGTAGCCCGTGCCAGCTGGAATGAGACGAGTCCCGAGCGATACTCCATTCACAACAATCACCATAGGAGATACAAATATTAAATGGCTTTGCATTTTATGCTATGACTTATTAACTACTTAGTATCCTGATTAACTCTCTTTGAGTTATATCTGTTCTGAAGTATCTGATCATATGTAGATAAAATGTTTAGTTGAGATAGCTCGTAATTCAGGGTCGAAGGTTTGCTAAATGTTGGTGATGACGAGGACCAGATGAATCGACCATTATTGTTGATGTGACTTTTCAATTCAAGCCTTGGTGAAGTTGAGGATGTAGCTCGAATTGCCTCAACCATGGTGCAAACTGTGATGCTGTCTTGAGGCTTGTTTTATGACTGAGATCCAAGTACTCCGAAGCAGACGTGGTTCAGCACTTGACGAAAAACGAGATCACAGTCGCAGACCATAACAGTCTGTCTAGGTCTGAGTCGTCATTCGTGAGTCACGCTGCTTCCGACACAATTCGGTGCTCGTCGTACAAGGTTGACGAGCGACTAAGCACTTTGGTAGTTAGCTATAAGCTTAAGAGAATGAATTGCAAGCTCTCAGATCCCATGGTCCCAAAATCTAGCCCCGCAATAGCGAGTTGCAAATGGATTATACGCCTGTCCTCTGTATGTGGCGGCTTTCGGGTGACGAAGGGTGAAGTGCCGGAGGGGATATTGCCATTTGGAGGAGAACACTATACGGAGAAAGGTCTTAGAGAAGGCTCTATTGCCTACAGGAGATCCTATGACTTGGTCGAATCTGGAGTCCAGTGTCAAGGTCATGACTTCAGAGTCGGTGGGGTCTATCAGGAGGCAAAATATGCCTGACCCCTTTCCAACTATCAAAAGGAGCTTTGACTTTCAAAGAAAACAATGGTCTATCCCTTTGGCGTGTCAGAGCATTTTCTGAGTATCTGTCTTTCGTGAAAGAGACGATATGTCAGTCTTGTGCGATCCAAGCAAAACGGCTGCACCAGTTGCTGCGAGTGTTGCGAGTGTTGCGAGTGTTGAATTGAAGAATGCTTCGAATGCATGTATCACTCAGCACCATAGTCAACCGTACTCCAGGTCATGCTTGGAGTATGGCCTCGTCCTTCCTCGTGCCTCATAAATGGTATGCGCATGCTCCGTGACCTCGCGGAATATGTCGTTCGCCCTTGGGGTATGACTTTGACCGTGTGTGAAAGGCCGGGTCTTATGCCGGGCCTGGGTCTCACGACTTCTGAAGCTGTGATCGAGTCCGAGGGGATATCAATCCATCTGATTTTAATCAATAATAACCACCTGTGGTTTTCCAATAGTTTCTTCAACCAAACTACCCTTGCCTTTCCCTTGGTTGAGTCGTCTGTGTTTCTTCCTACTACCCTGGTCCTCTGTCCGGGTCTGTTGAGCATCAACATCAACACCAAAACCAACACCAAAATCAGCAGCAGGCGTAAAGCTAGATGAAGGATTTCGCCCATTCGGACATTGTCTCAATTTGAGTCCCCATTGAGGGAGACGATCTCGATCTGGACTCAAGCATTGCCAGTGAACACTTCGCATCTGGGACAACCTTCTCAAGGCTCCCTTGAAGTCGATTGCTCTTATCACCAAGAGCTGCATTCCTAATCATTAGGTCATTATTCTGGGCAGCCAGAAATCCTTGCTGCATCTCCGTAATGGACAGCAAAGCTCCTTACGACCGGTCTTGATGTTCCAGAACTCAGTGGCCCTGCCGCTCTGAAATAAAGCTTTGAGAATATCCGTACTCTCTCTTGAGCTAACTCCTTTCCTTGCTTGTAGTTGTACTATTACAGAATTTTCTGTCAACTCTGTTGATTATCTAGGCGATAACTATTAGTTACCACCTAGAGAAGGATAGCTTTTGTTTTCATATATTAGCAAATACCTGCCTGGGGGCTATAACTAACCCTCCTGCGTGTAGCTGTTGGTATGCTGGCGGAATATCGTTGTTGTTATTGTTGAACGGTCGCGGTTCTCCGCGCTCATACGACGGCTCCGAATTGGCTGGGACATGTTCGAGTCTCACATGGTTTTCCCAACGATCTTCCAGCTTGCTCAACTTCATTGCATGCCTCAGTCGTAGCCCACAAGGCGTCGATTCTGCACAACCCCAATCCAGATCGAGGCTTTTGTAATGTAGCGTTGTCCCTTGAGATGTGATATTGGCCTGACGTACGATATTGCCAAACAAACTTTCTGGATGAATGATGTGAGTCCTGGAGTGTGATGAGAATCGAGCATATGAAGTCAAAGGAGATCTGAACAAGACACAACGAAGAATAAGCCCATGAATTTCGACTGTTGGTATGTCTGTGTGACTGGAACACTGAATAGATGGTGGCACAGTATAGGTGAGCCCTTCACTAGCGCCGAAATCATGGCAAGAACTGGATGATATCGAATCATGATTTGTTTTGAATGTTTGGTTGGTGTGAGGTGTGATGCTCGGTATTGGCCTCGTTGGGAGAGTCTTCGAATTCCCCCCCTTCTGGAAGCTCGGCCACGCGTTGGCAGAAGAAGGATGGCGGTAGAAATATCCTCCAGGCATCTGGCAACACCACAAGGCGTTCAGAGATTAGCCACGTAGAAAGATGCGCCAGTGGAACCCATCGCGAGGGTGCTTTCAGAAGTTGAGTCGAAGACAACCTCAGGCTCAGTGGTTTTCTCGAGCCACTTCTCAACATAATCGTGAAGTTTCCTTAGTGCGACGCTCGTCAGCTTCCTCGGCGATGTAGTCATCAAGAATATCTCCGTAAGCGATTGATCGTTTGCCAAGAAGGCAGGCGGTCCAGCTGTGTAGACTGGTGGATCAGCCTCCCAGGCAGGAGATGATGGCGGGTGTTGTGTCGACTTGTCAACGCGCTTCTTGACCCATTGCTGAACTTCCTCGAACGGCATATCAAGCTTTGTTTAAAAGATATAGATGTACGACGGTGTTCATAGTATTGTAGGATCACATCACGTCTAGGGGGCAAGGAAAAATAGTAGACAGATGATGGCGGGAGATGAACGGGTTTTTGGTGTACGCCATTCTGCTGTTTTTTCTTACCCCGAGGCACATGAAGCCGCACCAGGGCCAGCAGAGACAGATCCACTGGACGACGACCGTGTTGAAACATCGAGACGTGTGAAGTGTTCCACTAGGCAAGAGTAAGAGCGATTACCCTTGGACCATCGCAGCCTTGTTGCCTCCAATCATTCTTTAATGCCATGCGCTGGCATGTAGACAAATGTTGACAACTAGCGTCCGAGTATCAGGCTCGTTGGCTTTCTCTTGTTGAACTACTTCTTGCTTGGCAGATGTCCTTTCATCCCCAGAGGCGAGCCCTCGGGTGAGCTGGAAATAGGTTGCTTTTGCTCTATTGGGATCTTGCTGGCATGATAAGCTGTTCTTCCTCATACGACCGTTGCGCTTTCTTGGTCTTTTGGTCGGATACAAGCGGAAGCATCGTGGAAAGACGTGCGAAAACAATCTCTGGGTCTCCTTTAATTTCTTAGACGGCATTGGTTTTGTGCGCCTCCAGAATTGAGTTGAGAGTAGGGGAGAAGTTCGGTTCCATTGTGCCGAGACATATTGTGCTGGGAAGCAGTTAGTCACAGGAGAAAGGCTCCGGTAGCTGTGCGGGCGTAACTTACTGTTGCAGAAGAGGTTGATGGAAATGCTTCGTACGCTGGGTTCGTCACCAATGGCAGGGGAGAAGGTTTCGTCTTGTTATGACATTTCTGGCTTCAGCGCAGTCGCCGAGGACAACATCAACTGGAGACCAGGATCGAATGATGATGTTGCGTGGTTTGATATCTGTATGGAAAAGTCCTTTTCCATGGAGATACTCGACGGCCTGCCTAACCTGGAGCATGACTCCTCTTTGAGCCTTGGATTTCCATCTCGAGCTTGCTGTTTTCAAATTACAGCTGCTGACAGGTAATGAACCATTGCCACCCTCTTCGTGGCTGCAGATTGGTTAGCTCAATCCTTCGAGGTGATGAACCTCCCTGTTTTGCACCTTGACTTGGTGCCGGAGAGTAGTACTGGGCGTAAACACCTAGGGGACTGGTGTAAAGCCGATCAGAAGGCCTCGGTTGGGATGCCATGGGGTGTCGAATCGTAACCGCGAACGTTTGCGACCTTCTCAGTAACAATTGCTGAGTAGGCATAAGGTCAAGAGCACCCTGAGCCCTGTCAGGGCTTGGCGTAGGCGACAAGGGTGTGCCGGGATGTACACGGTATCTCCAGGATCACGCTCCGCAAACCTATCTTCAGAGTTCGTATCTCCCTCAAGCACGTACCCAACAGCTCGAAACCCAATGGCGTGAAGCAGAGTGTCTCGCAGCGCAATGCAAAGTAAGAGGCTCAAATGAGGAAGGCCGTGGTCCTGCCTGCAGTACATCTTGCATGTAAGCCCTGCAGCAAGCTCCTGTATGTAATGCTCCTTACCCAAAACGCTTTGAATATTAATATAGTTGAAATCAATAGTTTTGCTGTTGTTGCTGGTTGTGATTATTTGTAGTCTGTGAGAGGGTATGCTTGTATTTCCATCAGAGCTGAGTCACTGAAGCTATCGATGTTTTACTTCTCCGCCTGGAGCTGGCGTTGCGTCAGACGTGAAGATCAAAACATAATTTACCAGAAATGATAGTGTCTTTGTTGAGATTTGTCTTATTTTCGTTATGTGCAGCCGGCGGGATTGTGGCATCTTCGTCGTCGGATATATTTGCTGCCTTGCGAAGAGGGGGAACAGCATTTGGGAGGGAGAGAACTGTCTGTTTCCCTTCATGTATGTGACTCCATAGTATTGCTGTTATCAGGCCATCTTTGACAGCAATACTTGTGATGGTAGACTTGTTGCTCATTTATGAAAAGACCCGAATCTGGTAGACTATATTCGGAGTATTCTCAAAAACAAGCCCGGGCATCTCTTGATCACTACTAGCAACAGAAGCCCTGCTGAGATCAAGCTCTTTGCTGTTTGCTTCCAGATGATTGGGGCGCGTTTATTGTCGATCTCTATGTAATCAAGAACGCCTTGGGCTGGTTCTGTATCCGCAACTCCTCTCGGCTGGGGTTTGGTGGCGGAGCTCTTTCAGGGACCAGTTCCGGAACGTTGAATTCGAATGCCTGTGGCTGATCGTAGCCCATGGGTTTGGGAAGTTTGTTTGTGAAGACATTGTTTGGAAATAACTGAACGGAGGGGTCGCAGTTGTTTTTGTTCTCTGCTTTCGCGGATCTTATTCTTCCATTCTTTCTTTTGCTGCTTCGAAGCACAGTCTTGATTGCTGCGAACGGCTTCTGTGGAAGACACCGAAGGTTGTATGCATGTTGGAGATTGCATAGTTGCGTTCGAACTTCAAAACGCAGCTGTAGATCTATCCTTGTTTGTTGCTCTAGGCGCATCAGGACTCCTGGCTCTGTTGATTCCTAAATATCGAGACCGAGGAGTCCAGGCCTTTGGGGCCTGGTTCATCATGTTGGCCTTCCACTTACGTTCAGTGCATTTGGCGGAGGGCTCGATGAAATTTGTAGAATTAACGTTAGAGGCGGCTGGTCCTCAGGTGGGGATGGTTCAGGGCGAAGTAAATGTCTTGCGGTCTCATCCTTCTCATCTTGCGGCGCACATCCCTGTGGCTTCGCAAGGATCTCCGGCTTGAATTTGTTGACAATACTGTTGGTGATCACGCCCTTGGCAGTCGGGTCCTGGATCGCATCTGCCTTGAGGTGAGCGACAAATTGTTGCACTGTAATGCCTGCCTTGCCAGCGTGTCGATGTGACTTTTAAGACTAGGGCAAGGTGTCATTTGGTGGTTGAACTGTTCCTCCGATTCCCACTCCGGGGAATTGAATTCTCGTCAATCTCATAAGTTAGCCCCTCGGTCAACTCTAACTCTTCTGTCGTACCGCGGCCAGGGGAAGTGCGAAGTGAATCCCGTGGCTCAGGGTAGAAATCGCGCACCAGGTTGGCCAGTCAGAGGCATCCAGGCAGACGAGCTGCTCCCATTCTCCTTCTTCAGCATCGTGATGTCTATGGCTTTGACCTCTGACATGGCGGCTTTCGTAGCTTCCATCGGGTCGCAGCGGGGGGTGATAACGGCCTCTACAAGCCTGTAACCCTTGTAGTAGTGTTTCGTCAATCTCATGATTTACTTCCTTCATGGACCTGTACCATGAGTTATTAGAGGTCATCATTGTAAGTGCTATTCGGAATACCAGCAAGGTATCCTGCTTTGGATTGCCAATGCTCCAATTACTTTCTGCCTCCGTATGCAGTTCTTGGTGTTTTGCTTCGGATCAGGACAGTCCAGGTGATGCTGTAGCTTGATAGTCAAAACAACGTCTCTCGCCGGGACCCCGAAATCACTGCTCGGCTCGTAATTTGCTGTGATACTGAAACCGTAGCGCGGATAGGCCTCCTGCATTCTACAAAACCCCTCGGGAAAGTTGCCTATGACGTTGATCAGGCTGTGACGGGTGACTTGGCCCTCGCCCTTGCAACTAAATGCAGCTGGACTCTTGGTGAAGTAATGAAAGAAGTGTATAAAATCCCGACCGCGAGGAGGGACTTGGCAGTGCCACCAATTCCATGACCCGCTGCTATTTCCTGGAAGAACACCCGCAGACAAAAAAGCCATCTTGACTTCACTCGGTTGTACCAATCTCCCAGTGATCACTGACCATCTGTTCAAAGTCTCGCTTTTCGTCCTCAAGCTGATCGTATATGCCTGCCACCTCCAGACCGTGATTCGTTTCCTAGTATGGTGTTCGTATGTATCAGTCTTGACAAGAATGTTCATTTTTGGGAGCTCATTCTTGATCAGATTATTTGGATGCGTCAACGCACGCGCAAGGATTGCAGTCGTCTGATATTGTCGCGGTCGTGCTTGGCTGCTTAATCTTTCGATCAGTCATGTTGAGCGGCTTCCACTGTTGTCGCTCTATCTGCTGGGGAGCCACTAGTGAAGTCTCCCACGTAGACAGCCGTGTTGGAGCCAGCCATATTCAGCGCCAAGTCTGCCGATTCCAAACATTCGTAAGTGACTTTGAACATCCTTTATTGTTGATACTTTGTTGTCGAGTTTCAGATAGTCCAAGCCTTCGTGAATATTATATCTTGACGAGTAAATTGTGTACTGTATAGTGAAGGCGGGCTGGTGCAGCCCGGTGTTTCTTCCCTGATCAGGCTGTATACATCGCAAATATCGTCTAGTATCTGTTAGTGCTGTGCCTGATGATGTTGTGATTAGACCTTGCCTGTCCCTGTCGTCAACATCCTCCTCGAAGTCATCATCAGGACCCTCCTCGTCACAGTCAAAAGACTCGTCGTCACCATGAATCGTCGAAAGTATCAGGTTCAAAGATTCCCAGCTTTTCCTTTCCGATCTTCTTGCGTGTTATCACCGTCATTGGCAGTGGCAGTGTCCCCATATCAAAGCTTCCTTTTCTCGTCTCTCAGCTCACACTGCTGGTTTCACAAAAGCCGATACTGTGCCACCGACTCAGCAGCATCATTCTGATACTTATTCATCTCATTATCAATCCCAATTATCGCCTTTCGCTACTGCAGAAGCATCTTCTCCTTTGAGTTACGTACGGCGCAAATGGGTTTGCCAATCATCCCCGCGGCCTGACAGTACGTTGCCAGACGGAGGAGAGGATGAGGCTGATAGATTTCGCTGTCTTCCAGCTCGCGTGATGTCTGTCGGACGTTTTTTTAGGGTGTCAGGCCAATGTCTCTCAAAGGTTTGTGCGTTCAACCTTATCATGAAAGCTGAAAGTAGGTTCATTAAAAAGCGCTCCAATTGTTGATATCCCCGGATTTCTGATAAAGCGTTATCCGTGCATCTCAGAAAGTGTTTTTAGGTGGCAGGGATGAGCTGTTGGTGCTTTGTCATCCTCTCTCATATCCATATGTATCAAAGTTCCATCTTTCTCGATAAAGAGTCTGCCTGATACACCGCTGAAACAGTAGTTAGACCAGATCGACAGGAAATGTTGCGTTCTACATGATATGTCCGTTATAGGTCGCAGATCCCGTTTATCATACCCGTCATGCGATGGGACCTCCACATAAGGAGAGTTCCTTTCATCCTCTGTAAGAGAAGAAACAGTACAGGACCGATCAATATGATCCTGCACACTTTCAGCCCTTCTCGGACTATTCCGTGCAATCCTAGATCTGCTGGGATCTGTCATCTTGTACTGTCCCTGAGGAGGGAGAGGGTCCAGCATATATGGAACTCCTGAGACACGAGTTTCTTCGATGCTATTGACTGGCTCGGGCGAGTGATTGGGATCCAGCCAGTACCTAGAGGACCTTGATGAAATGTAAAATAAATCCCGGGTGCGAAGTCGTCGTCAACATAAGACGTGGTATTGTTTCCGTCTTACCAGGGAAGCATAAACCCGATGTTTCTGCCACTGAAGAACTCAGATGAGCTCATCTTTAGTGTATGTCCTAGCGCACGATATATTATCACCGAAATGACCGAAATGATAATATCGTCGCAAAGGCGACTTTGCACACCTTTTTCTACGTAATCAGGAAGATGGTCACGTTGGTGCGGCAGACAACACACTCGATGGAGAGGTCCTTGAACTGGATCTTGTTGTTGTCGATGCTGGCTTCTAGATTGGGCCAGTAGCTGTCTTCCGACTCTTCTGTGATGGTTGGTTCATCGTTGGGAATGCTGAACCACTCTTCGTTGTTGGGGAGGTGTTCATATTCACTGATTGGGACACCAAAGATGCTTTCTGGGCCGTTGTCTTTGCAGTCTCGACACATCCTGCCGTTGAAAAGGTGTAGACGTGGAAAAATGATAATGTAAAAGCTTTGAAGTTATGTTTATAGTGATGAGAGGATGATAAAGGTGAAAGAACTTAAATGGCCGGGGAGCTGAGCATTTTGTTCTTGTGGCTCCCCAATGTCCTCGAGTAACGGCTCATCTAGGACGCGCTGCTCAAGGTTCAACAGTGATCGGTCTGGAAGCTTTCTTGCATAGCCGGTATAGTACGATATCTCTTTTGGCTTGTGCGAGCTTTCCATCATCACCTCTGAACCATTCCAGATTTTCTTGTGGTGTTGGTGTCGGTGGACCGTATAAGTCAGGTTCAGGCTACATGCCTTCCAGAGAGTGAGGCTTAGGTCGTGGCGGGAGGTAAGCTTATCCATCGGAGTGACGGTATGCTTCGCATCGCCGTGCTCTAAAGCATCCCTAATGAGGATACCTTCTCGAGATGGTGGCCCAAACTCAGGTGTGCAAGGTTTGGGGACCATGTCATTTGTGTTTCAGTGATTGGCAACAAGAGATATCACCCGGGAGCAAGGTCCTGGAAAGAAAAGGTATGGGTACTGCTAGATCCATCGGCATATTCTCGATGGCGATAGGAGATATGCTTGATCAGATCCTCGCTGCCGGTCAAGTCTTGCCAAACCATGGAACCTTCAACCGGAGTCTAATCGATGTAAGGTGACTGATCATCCAGCTTCAATTGACGCTGCTCCAGAGTCGGCATCTCCTCTTGGTCTTCAGGCGCCTCGTCATCAGCTATTAGAGTATAGGAGAGTTAATTGGTACCTGCATAGGCCTTATGTCGAATGGTGCTATTCTGAATCCAAATTTGGTGCTGAAAACTGTGCCAGTAAGTTGCGCAGCATTTCATGTGCGTGAAGAGTGTCTCTTCGTGCACAGAAGTATAAGCGCGGGTGGCAACTGGGTCGATTTCGAATTCGTCCGTCATATATACCAACTCCTCTTGGAATCTTCTTTCCCACAGCTCAACATCTTCTTGGGCCTCCGCCAGCCTTTCACGTCTGTGCCTTTTCCGGCCAGTATCTTTCTGCTGGAAAGAAACAGTCGGGCAGGGTTTTGCGGAAGAAGGCCGATTGACAGGTGACTTGGCCGTTGGCATCATTTCATTGAAGCATCTCCCACAAAATCATGTTCATCTCGCAGCTGGTCTCGAGTCATGGCTATTACCACAAGGTTAGGCGCTGACCCCAAGAACGAGGTCTTTTGGCAGAAAGACGGGTTCACTGGCTGAGGGAACCACCAATCTCCGAGTGATGCCACTCTATGGGGGATGTGGCCGCCCGAGTCATGGGAGATTCGGAGGTGGTTTTGGGAGAAGAGACTGTGATACTAGGTATAGCCATTTTGAAAAGGCTGATCTCATGCCCATCATGAATCGCCACATCAAAAGTAACGAAGCATTGATTCTAACGTTCTTTCTCTCCTCCTGGGTCCAGTCCAATGTAATCTGCCCCACACGAATCTTGTTCTCCGAGTTTTGAGCTAGATGGGTCGTGTTGGCTTAGGATCGTGCACTCGAATTATGCCTCTTTAGCTCTAAGATGACGCTCCTGGTACTGCTCGATCTTGTGTATACCGAGATCCCGAACTTAAGGGGAAACCTGTGTTTGGTCTTCATCGTTGGCGACCTCATATGCGCGTTGAAGGCGTTGGAGGCGCTCAGGGTGGATGCTTATCGGTTGGTCTTGAATCGACTCTGGCTCTGCCGCATCGAACCTGCGGGCTTCGTTTGGGTGACGGATCTTTGAGATACCGTCCAATTTAAGGAAGCGCTTCAAGCTCTGCCATCGTTGTGTTGAGGAGAACCAGTTTGGATGGCTGACAAACTTGACCTTGGCACCGGGGAACATCCCCTGTAGCTCAGTGGTATTGACTCTGGATTTCGTCTCTTTCACAGTCTGCTGTTGAGGCACTTGTGATCTTGGACTCCTTTTGGACGTGTCGGGATTTATTGCAATATCCAGCCGTCTTGGATGTTATTCTTCGACAGGACCACACACCACGCTGTTCGTTCATCCCAGAAATACTGCTTTTAACCCTCTAGCAAGCGATAGTAGCTGATATGGAAGCAGAATCCTATGCCATTTTCCAAAGGATAACCCTAGATCATAGATTTTGGTATGCGGCTTGATTCAGTCGTTGTTAGGGTCAATTGATTGAGGAAACCTTCCGTTGGCTGGGATAGGGCGTATCAAGACCCAATGCGGCCCTCCAGTACAGGAGTATAGCATTGTCAAAGCGGTAGCGTAGGAAGACCACGACTTTGTCAAAGCAGCAACGGAGGTTCTCAAACACATCGTTTGCCGGAGGGTTTACTTGAGGAGCTCGATGGAACAAGCGCCAATGCTCGATAGTATCGCGTTTTCGAGACGTTTTGACGGTTTTGGTGTGAGATGTGTCGTTTAGGGTGCCGTTCGCCTGGGGAGTATATAGTTGTTATACTAGCTTGGCGATTATCGCTTGTCTTGGTCGACAAAGAGGACAGAGCCGATAGGGTGCCGGTTCATCGCCTCCCCGAACATACTCTGCCCGAATTCGGATACCGTTCAACCCGAGCCACCAGTTGGATCTCTTAGCACTCCGCGTACTCGTCGCTGTCTTCAGGGACCTGGCCAACGATTTGGTCGTCGTTACTGAGGCGTGCTGCCTGCGTTATTTGCGGAACATGACTGACATTCGGCGATCGGTGTCGCTTTCGACCAGGGCCTCGTCTCTTTGGAGGCATGGTGGAATGATGCGTTCTGAGGTTGAATTGTTGACTGCATGCATAAATCAACCACTCAGCATTTTCTGTGCCAAGTCAAACTGCCAGAGTCGCGGTACTGCTGTAATCTTGAGCATGGCATCAAGGTGCTTTCGGTGATTTGTTCCACGCTTTAGCAGATTAGTTGATAGACTTTAGTATATAGCAGAGGGAGTATACCGTGTTCCCATATGCATTCTTCTTAGTCGTTGTTTGGTCACTCATGGTGATAGACTGATAGAAGGATTTTGTGTAAGGTAAGAAGAACTAACACTGTAGCAGGGAGAGCCTGGACTGCGTGGCATATTCCTCCTCCAGCTCAGGTCAGAGAGCCGTGACGACAGCGAGCTCAACATCAACTTTTTTTCTTGTTCGGGTTTGGACTTGTTGAGAGGCTGGACGACTGGGATCTTCTTTCATCTACCTCAAAAACTCCAAGTTCTGTCGGGACAAAGCTTTGCTGGCTGGGAGTCCCATCTTCTCATAGCAACGAGCAGAAACCAACGTCCTTATGCAAAAGAGTCACTCTTTGGGGGCTTGTTGAGTTCATCGCGTCTATGTTTGACGCATTTGATACCTTCAATTAGCACACCCTCGTCTTTGTTGTCAAGACTTTATGCATACCATGAAGGATTTACTTTAGTATTTGACATATCAGAACTGCCAAGCTCATCACGTCGAAGAATCTGAGCGGCACTGGTTTGGTGGCTCTGCAGAAAGCTATAATGTGGACATTGTGAGTGTGAGCCGCTTTTTGAGACCTGTATCGAGTATGCGCGAGAAGGCACACATGAAGAGTTGAAGCCAGGCCAGTTGACGTTGAAACGCGTATGTCTTGTGAAACCAAACTCTGAGAAAATCACAGAGGAATCGAGAGCGTTGAGGGCTCTATTCTTCTCCATCATGAGACAGTAGTAACAGGAGAAGAGGCATGTCTAGAACAAGCCCCAGATTCCATCTCGCTTGCGTGCCATCATGGGAACTGTGACGCAGCCAACAGTGAGCATCTCCTCCGTCCCAATCACCGCTATGCAAGGCGATGTCCGAAGGCACTCATAATAGGTTCGAGTGCATATTGGGAGGAATAGGAGTGATCTATATTCCCGACGAAGGTGGAAGACGCCAGGAGATCATCGCTCTTAAGCCTTTTGGGAGCGGAAGATATCTTTATCTGTGATCTTATCACCTTCAGCAGCCGTGCAGGAAGCCAGGATGGTATCCAGCTTATGCCCCGAGTACCAATATGCTGTGCCTGTGATAATACAGGTCTTACTAGTAACTGTGGTGTGAAGTGTGTTCGGAGGCTGACGACCGATTTGGTCGCCACTATGTCGGCGTGCTGAGCAGGCAGTTCGTTGCACGGCTACGTTGTAGGTTTGGTTGACCGTGAGCTTCATGGTGTTTTGTTGGATACAGGCGTCGTTGGTTTGGACGCGTCCGGTCGGTCTCCAACCCTAAGTTGCCCGAGTTATTCATCTTGAATGCCTCGGAGAGAGGGGGCGCACATCGAAGCACATTGGGGTTACCGGCCTCGTCTAGGCTTTGTGATTCTGGGTCGTGGTAAGCCCTGCGCAGGCAATTCGTTATACGGCTGCATTGCAGGTTTGGTTAAGCGTGAGCTTCGTGGAATAATGAAACACAAATAGATGTGTCGATCAATGCAATGTCAACCTGTCTTCTTGGTGTAGTCCAACATGACCTTCTTACTCCGAAAACTTCAACTGAAATGCAGGCATGGCACAAGTTAAAGGGAAGTAAGTGTCGCTGACTTTGATGGACCGCAAAGTATTTGACAAGGGAATCGAGGAGACGCGGATGGTTGTCTTGAGTTCCGTACATGGTGAATCGTGGATAGTATGGGAGCATTTCTTCCGTCCCAATGACCGCCATGCGAGGCGATGTCTGCGTCGACGATGGTGCACTGTTCAGCGTTCGGGGTCGATCCTGGGCCTCTACCAAGCCTTGCAATTCTCTTGTCTGTGGTCGCCTTGTCTCCCCCAGGTTCGTCGCAATCAGTAGTTGGGAGGGAACGAGAAATTTCGTCAGAGTCGATGTCGGTACCACTGGACGACGGGGCGACGTGCGAAACGTTGTTACCATCAGCTTTTCCTGGGCATGTCTGTTCTGTGGATTGTTCTGTCGAAGCGAACCGCTACACAACCGCGAGTGTGTTCATCACATGATCAACTTCTTCCCGCTCGCCAGGGATGTTCCAGTCCTGTGCTTCGCGACGCTGTTTCATGAATTCGCCGAGGTCATCATAAGTTGTTCTCACATAGTCTCAGCCCTCTGCTGAGCTGAGCTTCCGAACAAGTCCACGATCATGCGGTTGTGTAAGAATGTCCTCCCACGTTCAGTAAACGCCGGGGTTCTCATGCTCCCGAGCAATGGCTGTCCGAATGGCTAATACGGTACAAGTACCGGTTGTTGATTAAGGATGAGAAAGATCGTATTGACAATGATGCCAAGACCCTATGTCTCAAGAAGGAATTCGCTGACAACAGACTCAAATTGTTGAATGAGAAGCGTGGATATCTGAAGAGCCAGAAACAATAGATGAGACGGATCCCAACTCTGTCGATTATCCGGTCGGTAGCCATTAGTCATCGCTCAGAGAAAGATAGCTTTCTTTTTCCTGAATTGTCGAATACCAGCTTGAGTGTCATGGCTGCCTCAATGCGTGTAGCTGTTGAGGTGCTGCCCGCATATCTTTGTTGGTGAATTGTCAATACACCTGTTTGCGTACTGGCTGTGTGATTGATAGAGGAGTTTGATTGAGATTGACAGAGAAAGGGACGCTGATATTCTTCGGGATACTTATCCGCACGAAGCTGAGCAGAAGCATCAAAGCAAACCAAGTCATCACCATCCTTCATAATAAACATATCACAGGTATTGACAACCAATTCCTGATTTTGTTCACCTCAGTGTGAGTTTGTCGGTTTCCGCCCGGCATGGCGCGGAGCTCTGATTCTTGCTTCTTCAGGTGAACTCACGATAGAGGTGTGTCTGTCGATTTTCGAAAGTCTCCTTTGTATGGCAGCTTGATCGAGGAGGGAGCGCAAGATGATCCTCTTCAGCTTCCTTGTCCTTGTCCGTGGCTCGCTCCACGCTAATGTTCTCAACAACTTCTTCAGTGAGCTTGAACAAAAGGGCCATGTCAAGAGACCTTGCTTGAGCTCATACTCAGTTGCCAACGAACCTGTGGCGCTGAGATTGTAGGTATTGTTTCAGTTCATCGTCATGTTCAGTTGTTGATAGCTGCTCTTCGAAGAACATGACTTGGCTTATGGACTGGTCGAATGATGTCCCTGGGGACAGTAATGCGATTGCAAAGCTGACCAGAATGCCCCTATTCTGAGTCTTTCCTTCAGCAGGGTTTGAAGTGTACCAACTGCCGGATAGGGCATTTGACGAAGTTGGGGCTGCAAATGCTATTGTCTGTCAATGCAAGATGGACAGACTTAGCCATATATGACCCCATAATGATAACTATATGATGCTGTGCCTAGTCTGTGATAGCTTGTGCAACTCGCGTGCGTGGTTGAAGCACTTTCGCGGGTACAGTTTCTCCTGCTTCAAAAGATAAAACCAAGAGTATCCGATCTTTTATATCTTAGGCAGTGCCCTCGGCGTCGAGACGCACCCTGAGGTGCCTGGCGGTTGTTCAAGACATCCAAGCTGTCCTTTTAAGTTCCCATTTCTTGGTGTCTCGTACGGATCGACTCTTTGCGGTTTATTCATCTTGAATTCTCGTTCAATATGTTCTCCCGGACCTGTTGATAATGCCTGTGGATTAGGCTTGGATCCGTTGTTCTGGGGACACAACGATGCTAGGTGGCTGGTGGCGCGACTGCTATCCCGATGGCAGAAAAGCTGAGAAAGCCTGACTTCAAGGGTCATTGACAGGCGGGCTTGGTATCTCGGTATTCAATCCATGTACAGACCTGAAACAATGTCTGAGAATACTGGGCATTTGCGCTTCTCAGTACCGTCATCTGCTTTAACGAGCGTATACTTCCATGTATGGGTCCAAGGAGGTTCGAGATGGGGGAGACGACCATCGAAGATACGTCTAACCGATTGGTGGGCTCTTTCAGGTGCTCTCAACTCCTGGTGAAGCAAAGGTCTCATCGTTCCATTCCGTTCCAGACTCTGAGGTGCTGTGCCCTTGCCAGCTTCACATTGCGAAGACAGACGTGAAGAAAGACAGCGATGCCGAACCGTCGGGGCCAGGTCTCGGATTTGATAGGTTTGTTCAAGAACCTTTGACTCGCTCTCCGGAGATCGTGTTGTTCGCATCAACGCCAGCCTATAGCATAGGTGCTTCAGGTACATTGGAAATATACCTCCGATCTCACGAGCAGAAAAGAGACAAAAGGTAAAGAAGTCGAGGTCTGTCTTGAGCATCTGTGGTTGAACAGGGCCAGTCACTTATCCAGAAGGCCTCCACGATACTAGGGACTTTGGTGACGGCCTTGCTGAAGTCAGGCCATTTGAAACCTTCGGGTTGTCTGTTCATAGAGCAGTATACTTGACCAGCGTTGCCTCGTTTATAATAGCGGCGAACTCGCTCCTGTCACACTCATCTCTGGTTTGATTCATTCTCCCCGCTAGTATCAGCCTTCCATTCTCGCTGAGGTCGTCGAAGCTTATATCAGGCTTCGTGGACTTCGAGTGCTGCAAATCTCTCTTCTTTTGAGGTTGAAGGGGTTGAGGTGGACTGGGCGCGACGTATGGATATAGGTCATCGTGCAGGGTGCTGGTGGTGGTGGAGTTTGTGGCAAATAGGCTGTATCATCAAAATCTTGGTGAAGATTGGCAACGTTTCTTGTTCAGGAGCGGAGCAACGATATGCTACTCCAGTGAAAGTTCTGGGATAGTCTGGGATCTAGCTCCAGTCTGGTCTTGTCTCTGACTTGTGGTCTCGAGCCCTTTCGGAGTGGGTTGGGATTTTCTGCACTGCTCCTCACGTACCAGTCGTGCAGTTTCTCCAGCGAGAAGCCTTTGATGGAGGTTCTTCTGTGGCATTACTATCGCTCTGCTGTTTCCTGCTTCGTTGTCTGGTAGAGGTCGCGTTACGTGGCCCATTCGTTGCAGATCCTCCTCTCAGGTGCATGAGGTTTTTGACTACTCAGCCACGTTTTGGGGTATAGCCGTTGTGAACGAGAGTACCCTCGAAATGATCTCGTGGTGAGAATGAATGACAGCTCGAACATATTGGCTAGATCAGAAGGCATTTGGCAGGGGCTCGTCTTGATCAAGAGATGCTCAGACTTGACATGTGTCTCATATGTCTGTCACACACACCCAGAATTGCCGGAAAATGTCTGCAGACTAAGACCGAACCTGCTGTTCTGTTGCTGTGAATGACCGGGCCGAGCAATTGTTCCAAGGATCCTTCAAGTTTCCATCGGTTCCGTCTGGACATATCCACTCTGCCGACTTTATGAATTGCGCCAGCATGGGAAATTGTTTGACGTAGATGAGCTTGTCAAGGTTGCTGCCCACGTGGATACTTCTGAGGCCTCTGAAGATTAGCATCAGTCGTCGTGAATGATACTGGAGACTGCTTCTGAGGTGCCCGTCTTGGTCTAGGATGGGAGCAAGGAAGCTTGGAGATAACCGCCGGCGATATTATGTCTTGTAGGGCCTGATCTCTTTTGCGACCAAGTTCTTCGCTGAAATGAACTAGGCTGAGACGCACCTAAAGCCGCTATGGTATAAGCCTCCTGGCGCTATGCTTTCACGAGTGTTAGATTGCGCATTCTTTCTTCGCTTTCGCGCATTGACAAATACCCGCTTGGGGGCCATAGCTGCGTGCGTAGCTGTTGATATGCTGCCCGCATATCGTGGTTGGTGAACTGTCTGCACACATGTTCACGTACTTACTGTCTGATCATGGCTTTCATACGAAGAATAGCCTCATGTGCCTTAGCTCGGTAAGATTGAATCGGATTGCTAGCCAGAGAGACTGACTTGTTCCTGGTGATAGGGCTGGCCTCGATTTGATGGAGAGGCTTCAACGAAGGATCAGAACTGCTCAAGGGCAAAGGAGCTTCGAAATATCTGAGCACCCTTGGAGGATGGACACCAGTAGCGACTAATATCCTTCGAGAAAAGATAATTGACCCGCCTGATCTGAGTATTAAGATTTGCAAAGTCAAATCTATGCTCGACGCTCTCTTCTGAATGGTGAGGGCGCCTCATATGGGTGAAGAGAATTGCATCTTCCTTGAAGTTGCCGAGATAAACCCCAATTGCGCCATCCTTCCTTGGCCAAGTTTCTCTTCAAACGAATGGCCACGATGTCATGATATGAAATCTTTGGTACATCTGCTTGTGGAAACAAATAACATCCCGTTATTCTCCTCCCCCTTGCTTTGCCTTCTGCTGATTCTGCAAGTTAAAGTATATCCAGCGCTGTTTCTGCTCGTTCAGAGACATGCTTTGCTGGAGAGCGGCCGCCTTATCTATGAGCTCGTTGGACTCGTACCTTCTTTTTGCAAGAGCTCTTGACTTATGATGTTGAAGTCGATCCCAAATGGTTGCCCTTAGCTTACGAAGCTGGGGTTTGCAAGACGAAGGCGAGGATCAGGGCCTCCAGAGATGAATGGCTCAACCAAACCATCACCACAGCGAGGCTTTGATACCCATGCCATTGGCTGGCTGCGCTGTCAGGCCTGGACGTTTTCGTGTCTCTTTCGACCTTGGAAATCGGGCAGTGGTCGAAGCACACGACGGGGTCTCTCCAACTCCATGCATTCTGAAATCCACGGCGGTTCATCGATCTCCGCTCGAGCCTCCTCAGCGCCGTTAACGTGATACCGCAGAGCTGTCTCTTTTCGGCCTTGTCCTCAACTTCCTTCAACTCCGCATTACACACGCGCTGCAAGCCCTTGCCTATCAGTCGGGTCGTATTGAGGTAGATGACAAAGGAATATCCTTCGAGGTGATCTTTTCGAAGGCCCACTTGTAGCCTGTCTCTCATCTTGTTGATGGTGAAGCTTCGCTGTATGGTAATGGTTGGGTTGAATTGTCATCTTTGGAGCCCTCAGCATCATTCTCAACATCCGCGACCACAGCCACATTGATATCGGTCGAGGCAGATGGGTAAGAGACTTATCAAGAAGCCACTCCGTTTCTGGCTTCTCAGTATGCCGAATCTCTTGTCGCATCTGAATGTTCACGAACCAAGCTATCGTAGAACAGGATGGCAACACTAAAATGGTTTCTTTGCGGGTGGATTCATTGATTGAGCAAACCACCGATGTTGTGCCCAGGCCAAGAGAGCAAGCTCATTCCTGGTGGATCGAGGGTTTTGTCGTTCTTGACACTGGCAGGCGTACCAGCATGAGACTCCGAAGCGTCCTCGTCCTGAGAACTCTCCGAGTCTGGACTAGACGAAACAATCCAATACAGATGCACCTCGGCGGGCATATATCTTGAAGATCTCGATGAAAGCCGCCTGTAGGGTTTCAATCTCTTTCTTCATCGCCTTTTGATTGCGACGATAGGCGAGCTTTCGCATCATTCCAAGAAGTGAGATTCCGAGCGCCCAAATGTCATTGCTCTTACCGGAGTTTCTACCGTACTTCTCCATGTAAGGCGATCAGTAGGAGCTGGTTCGGTAAGGTCATTTGCGCTGATCAATATGCTCGACCGGGTTGTCGCGTTAAAGGGTTTTTCATCGAGAGGTGGGAGAGAACCCGCGAAAGGAGTCTGTAGAAATATGACTGTAATTACCTATGACACTCACCCAGCGCGGCCACTGACAGGGGCAGTATGTTGTCACATAGTAAATGTTCGTTTTTTGAACAAACCGGTGTATTGATGCTCATTGTCATGGCGAACATAAAACCGTCTCTACCGGCAGCCGCTCTGGCGCGGGTTATGGGTAGGGTGCGTGATGGGTGAGCCATGGGTGTGCTGCTTCTCGTCTCCCTGACAGAATTGGCTTTCTCTTCGATAGCCGAATATTCTTCCTAAGTCTCCTGCTTATTATATTAGCTACAACCAAGTTATTATCAAGTATAGGAACATACCTCCTGTTTAGCTGCCATGCTTAACTGATGAAGTGCTATGCGAAGAGACGTCTTGACAAAGGCCGAGGCTTCCTCCACGGGCAACGGTGAGTCCGTTGCGGATGCCTACAACAAAATCCAGAAACTGCTCATCATACTCTGAGAAAGTCTCAACGCCATGAAAAGCTCGGATGATTCGACAAGATTGTCGAGGAAAGCGAGCTGGAGTCTTGAATCAGGGGAACTCGGCCCTCGCCAGCCTAATGAGATGCTTCAGGCGAACAGCAGGCCCTCGGTCGCTTGGTGTTGAGCTTATTGATGAGGTCGCGCTCGTTGTCAAACCAACTTTCTGGCCAGTTTCGCTCATTCTTGAACAAGGTGCGGTGAGGTTCGAGAAACTTTAACATGGTACCAGAGTCCTTATGTACTCGGAGCCGCCAACGTTATCATGTCCTTTGAGCTTGAGTGGCGCCCCATGAGTTGGCGTTTGGGCTTGAGTTGTTGGCCAGATTCGACTCTAATCCGCACCCCGGCTCACGATCGGAGGCAATAAGGTCTAAAAGAAGAGATATTCCTTCTCGAAGAGCCACTCATCTGGCTTGAACCTGGGTTCCTTGTGAGAGCCTTCTCAAACTGCAACCGATGGAGCGTCTCGAAGTGACAGCTTACAAGGTGTTTGCTGGGGAAGATATGATAATCTCTACATCTTCGTCGTCAGAGGTAGTGTCCAGATTCTCCCAGCCTATCGATGCGTTCCAGAACTTGTTCGTAATTTTTCTCGACGTTCCATCCCTTCAGCTTGTAGGGCCTCTCGTACTTCCATGTTCTCGTGATACCTTTTCAAATGCTATCCTTAAGGTCTTGACATTGAATTTGGATAGACCATTACCCCCTTCCTCTGTGATAGCGGTGCAGGCTGGGCTCATACCCCATGTAAGCAACATCGACCTGGCAAGATTTGTGCTGTCTGAGACAAATGGCTGGAATGGGAGGAATCTTCAAAGGCAAATTTACGAGGCCATACCGGTTGAGAAGTGCCAGACTCCGATCTCGTACTCGTTCTGGTCGTCATCGTTATTGTATACTTGTCCGGAGGTTACATGTTGCATCAAGTCGCTGCACTTAATACTCTCCTGTTGCATGAGCCTGTGGCATGCTTCGAAACTTTGTGGTTGCGTCGTCGTATCACGTAGGAGCAGATCTCGTACTGCGAGGCAGAGGGCACGAAGTGTTAACGTTGGTGTCGGTGTCTTCGTTGATTATGTCGACTATCAGAACTTTGAGCTCCTCTATCTGTTAGATCATGCTCAAGAAGTCTCTTTGACTGCAAGAGTCCAAGATAGGCCTTATACAGCCGCTGACAATCGGACTTTTTGAGTGCTCGAGCTTGCAGGCTGATTCTGGTCTGAAGCACGAGCTTCCCAGTAAGCTGCACCGCGACTGAGTTTTAGCCTGACTCTCCTTCCTGGAACTTCAGACTCATTCTGGTCAGAAGGGGATGAACGCCCTGAGCTTGAACCAGAGGTTGTGCTCTTCTGGCACTTGGCGGGAGCAGACTTTTGAAGAAAAGGAGAAAACCGCCCTGTGAACAGCAGACTGATCTCCAAAGCAGTGAGCCGTAGACTTAGGCTTGGTGGGCTGAGGCTTAGACTTGGTAGTCTTGGACACAGCATCAGACTGGACTGATTAGCGCCTGAGGTCACCCAGATGATAATCTGTCTCAAAGGCGACCATGACCCTCTCGTGTCTGAGAACTCGGGTATGTTGTCGGTGCCGTGCTATATCAGGCTATGTCTCGTTTAGAGGACAATGCTGGCCGAAGAGCTGCGAGGGGTCAGAACCGGCTGCTGTATATATTCACTGCTTGGCCCGTCGGACTTCTGCTTTGTATCTTGACTTGATCAACATGAATTGCTTTAATTCTTCCTCTTGAAGCAGAGGGATCTGGCTTTGCCGACAATTGCCAAAGTCCATGCCCGCGAGATTTGGATCAGGAGCTGAGGACAGTGGTGCTTCTCACAATCTCTTGTGTCTTAGTCCCCTTGTATCATAGACCCATGGGCCAGACACGGCTCTGGACTTGTGTGCTTGGGGATAGCTTCATCAACGTCAAACCTAGTCGAAGCCATGCCGTGGTTGGTGTTCACATCATAGGTAGACGACACTTGGGACTACGGCGGTCTTCTGGGCGTGCAGCAGACAGCATAGACTTGAAGGAACCCGTGTCTCTCACTTGAGAAGTAGGTAGTCCCTTCGGCAGCTGAGATAGAAGAGAGATCGAAGCAGTGCACTGTGAATTGATAGCCGAGGCAACAATGCAAGGACCGACAAAAGCAATCCAGTTAGGGGAAGACATGGGTGGTGCCGTCGGCAGCGGTGCTCAGTATTGGCTTGGGCGGGGGAGGCTGTTCATGATAGTTTTCAGGCCCCAAGCCAACAGTACTTTGTCGATATTGAGGTTGAAATAAGGCTTGAAGAATCCCAGAGGCCAGTTGTTCATCTTCGCGTTGGGATTACATAGTATAAGGCTATGTTTGACCGGGTGCAAGGGGCCACTTGGTGCAATGAAAAGCTGGGGCAAAACACCTCCCAACGCTCTTGCCAGCAAGTTAGGGTTCTGGCGAACTTGTGGTGCCCGCACTGCTGGTGGTCCAGGTGCGGCATCGCGCTTCTTCTTGAGGTCCAACAACAAGACTCATCAATGTTAACAAGGACTGTTGTCAAGCAAACTTGTTAGCAACAAGACAAGAAAGGCTTGGATGGGGAAGTTCTTACTCTCATCTTGCCCAGCTCCCATGGGGACAGATGACTGCCTTGCGCGCAGCCTTCTCTTCTCTCATGTGCCGCTCGATCTCGGCGCAGAGCTTCCCTGATCGCATCGAGGCCGGGCTTGCTTGTTGGTAAGTATCGAAGGTCTCGATGCTTATCAACACGCAGTTCAGCCCAGTCCGCCAGGCTTCTGGGTCCTGAGTTGGATTAGATATTATGGATGCAAAAAGAGTAAAAGGTGTAACATACCACGAATTGACTCTGTCAACGGCGGTCTGCCGTCTTGTAAAGTCTGTTGATTATCCGCCTGAGGCATGGAACGCATGGGGCTGCTGGATTCAAGGACGGTATAGCCAAGTGACATTACCAGAGTCGGACTTGAAGCACCTGAGCCTTACCATAGTGGGTGATGACAAGGACAGAAGTTTGACGGTGTCTCTTTGACGGTCTACTCTATGGTGGACGAAGTATTCGATTTCGTGGTCTCCGTTGTTCTGAGTATTGGTTGCCATGATGTCCGAGTGTTTGAAAGCTATGCCAGAGCATAGTCCTTGTCATCAAGGTATCTTCGACCGTGATGGGCGCGTGAAGTATGTTCGGGGGCTGAATCAACATACCCCCTCACCCCATCCCTCAAGAAGAATGGTAACTCACCTTGGCAGAGCTAATCTTGTCAGTCAAAAGATAATCACTAAAAGAAACGATAAACGAACCTTGGGGTGATCTCTGGAGAGACCAACAGCTTTCCGCAATCGTCTTTCGTCAAGCCGTCATATATTCCAACTCATCTTGGTAGACGAAGCTGAAACATCCGGCAAAACAAAAGACTCAGCACCAAGTTCAGAGACCGAGAGCATCGTCACAAAGGGGTTGCCCCAGCACAACCACGAGGGAAGCCCGGGGCGTGATAATTGAAGGACAGAAATGAAACTGGGAAGAAGATGAGGTTATGTATCTGGGCGACAAGTCCTAGCTCTTCATTTACATCATCAATTTTCTGATGAGCTAAGAGAAAAGAGAAAACTTCTTGTGTCCTACATGTTGAGTTGTGTTTGATGAGGTGGCATGCCTTGCCGTGGTGGCGGAGTGTTGTGTCTGCGGGTGCTGTGGTCTATTCAAGCACGCTCCCGTGAGATATCAGATCTAATATCGCATCTATCACATCACAACCCAAACACTTAAACTTCCTGAGCAATTCACGTTCCGATCTCTGTGTACACACTTGGAGCGGTGAGTCAAGATGCAGCCAAACAAGCACACGTCCCTGCTCAATTCTGAAATGACCACAAATATCAGAGATCACGGTCCAGGTTGCCATCCGTTTCGACTCATGCCCGGGCTTTTACACCGACGGGAAATGATGCACTCAAACATTCAAACAGCTGTCGGAGCTCAAATCTACCAACAACTCACTCAACAAATCTCAGCCGTCCTTGCCACGTCAACAACATCCTCACGCAAAGACCCTTTAATGACGGATAATGTGATACATTCAAACACTCACCATCCAAAACCACCATCTAATTATAAATCGAACAAATCACAACCCAAATTTCAACCCCCGGCCCCGCCTCCCTCCCGTCCCTCCCGCATCTCCACTCCCCAAAAGCCTCCGGTCGCCCCACATTAACCCTCCGATCCCCGTCCACTCCGTCCGTCTCACTCATCAGTCGGTTTTCTCAAAACTCATCACCAAACAAAACAATGCACACGCACCCGAATCAAATTCGCTCAGCGTGCGAGCGCTGCCGTCGCCAGAAACTGCGCTGCTCACGGTCCCTCTCTTCGCCTTCATGCGCCCGCTGCACCCGTCTCGGCCTGACATGTCAGGCTGGTCTGCAACGACGCGTCGGCAGACCGCCCAAGAAGGACATGGTGCTTCACAAGCCTGCTGAGGATATGCAGTTTGTTCAAGCGCTACTGGACGATACGGCTTGGAATCTTGATCCGTTTTGCGGGTATACGCCTGAGAGTCTCCCGTTTCCTATGGATGCGTGGCCTTCTGTGTCAGAGCTTGATCCACCGGAGCTCGAGCAAAAGATCATAGTGCCTAGTATGCAGGTATTCGAGAAGTTGTCGAAACTTAACGTCGATATCCACCGGGGATGGGAATTCGTGTCGCAGCTTGAGAATGACTTTCGGTTGAGTACGTTTGTGTGTGAGGATCGGGAGAGACAGAACGGGTATCAGAATATCCAGGTGGTCTTGAAGGCGGCGCAGGAGTACCTTGTTGTCCTCAAGACACTGCATCGGCAGCTCGGGACACGGACTGTGTATTGCCAAGGTCGCAAGCCACATACAAACAGGATGATGCTGTCCCTGGAGGCAAACACAGAATCTCCTGAGTCGATAGCGTCTTCGTCGGGTGAAGCGACACCAACATCCGGAAGCACTACACCCGAGCTTCCCCCTGTATTCGATTCGCCCACGATGTTTCTAATAATATCTTGCTACGTACAACTCACCAAACATCTTGAAGTTGTACTCAGGATCATATTCAACTCAATATCAGATCCACACCAGGACCTCATCGATGCCGCTCCCATGTCGTTTGCCGATGTATCTCTAATCGAGCCGTCAACCCAATTCGTCCTCTTCTCCGAGATGTTTCGCCACATTATGAGTCAGATGAATCTTCTCATGGGACTCCCTAGTGCATGGTCAAGCCGAAGCGCTTGGACAGGTCTGTTGACCAATCAGCGGGATCGGGATATGCTGAATACTGAGCTTGGAGATGTGGAGGATGGGTGGACGACGCGGCCAGGCAAGTTGATGGAGATTAATAGGATAACAAAGGATATGCTGGACGAGTTCACCATGATGGGGATTTACTGAACATTTGCGCTGGCCCTGCAATCCAGGTAATAAGAGGAATTACAGAAGCGATTTCATAGCGTAGGAGCAAGATGCAGTCGTGAAATCGGATTCAGGGTGACGGTTAATCAGGGAAAGTTATACTCTAAGTTAATCTAATTTCTGTAATGATAATTCATTGCTGAGCACTCTAGTGTTGATGTGCTTCGTCGTCCTCCTATAGCATCAAAGTGCTGGCTCTTATAGCCCAAATCTCAGTCCTAGCCTCAACTCCTCGCCAAAGCCAAATAAAATCCATGCAAAGTCATTATAGGGACATAGAAAAGGTGAATTCAAATTTGTTGCTGCCACCTGCGTCAAAAACGAACGGGAACTTGATAGCAACGTCGAGTGGGAGGCTATCGGCAACAGGACGTGATACCGTCGGTGTCGATCCTCGTCGGTTCGTCCTTGATAAAGTGTGCTCCTCGCTATTGGCTCTCTTATTTCTTCCTTTCTTAACCGGTGTCGCCAATGCCTTCTTTGGTTCTGATGGTGGTTCAACATTCCATTCGCAAGCGAGAACACCAAACTCGACCTGCTCTGGGTTCTTGTGGGCGCTCAGGCTGCTCGACTTGGCGTATTTGACAAAGTTCTCTTGTAGCCAGGATTTGACTTGAAGAACTCGGGAGCTGATAGTCCAATCTTGCGTATCCGCTTCGAAGTAGCTTCTGTTCCCGCCCTCGAACCTGCATGTGCCAGCTTTCGCTTGAACAAGGTCAGTGTTATTGTCTCAAGCCTTTGTCATCTATCGCTTACCTTTC
>JABEEM010000819.1:0-10704 GCA_013363185.1 Fusarium secorum
CCCACCAACCAACCAGGCGGTCGCAGCGGATAGTGAAAAAAACCAGAGTACAATAGATTGATCTACTTATGACTCATTAAATGAATGATTTTACGCATTTCTGTCAATTTGGTCAAATTCTGTGTAAGTGAAGTTGGTGAGTTTTGGTGGAGCTTTTTTTATTTTGCCTGGCGAAAGAGGGGTGGTGGCGAAAGAGGGGTTGCGGATGGTATCCACTGACAACGAGACAACAGTGTTTTTTTTGTTTGCAAAATAGCCACTTACTTTACACCGCTCTCCCCGATCACATCTTTGCCCTTGGATAGAGATCCGATAAGTCTGGAAGCAGGATTCGGGAGGGGAGTCAAGAATTTCGGGTGCGCAGGTTCACGGGGCGGTGTGCCCGACTTGAAAACCGTGACAATACGGACCAACTCAGAGAGTCGATGTAACAGCACAAAGAGCCCACTAGCCTTGAGACGTAAGCCTATGTGGGATTCGTAAGGTCTGGGAGATGAAAGTTCACGGTCACGCGATATCATCGTCTTCCTTGGACCCCTTGAAGGAGCCAGTAAACTTTGAGGCCGTAGCCGTGCTACTACCTACCCATAGAACACAGCAACAGTTCAATCTCAAGCCTTGAAGCTGATTGACTTCCTATCCGCAGAAAGAGGTCGCGGTTTTTCACACTAAGTCTTGCTTTTTGGATTTTTTTTTCCCCCTCTCTGATACAGAGCACAGATCTAGACAGAATTTGAGTCTTCATACCAATGTTTACAACCTACACAATTTGTCAACATTCTGTCAAACCAATGGCAAGTCGCGGGCTTGATCGTCCTCGGTCGCCTGTCAATGGCCTTGTGTCGTGGTTTGCCTGATACATCACTTTGTATATCACCCGGCGTCAAAGTTGTCAATGGCGTTGTCAATCACGGTCAATTTCCAGGACAGACGGAGTGCGGGTCCTGGAGCAACACGGCTCTGTAGCCGAGAAGCTGAATATTTTGGGGTCGTCGATGTACTCAAGTACAAGGGTAATGAGGCGACATTGCGGCACGGTATACGCATCTCCATATCCAGCGGTGTACCGCGCTAAGCACGGCCCTCCCTCCCTCGTCGGCTCGTCCTTCATCAAGACCAGATAAAGCCCATTGTCGGGTACTTTACACGGTAACCGCATCTGTTAAGCGGGCCGCTGTCTCATCCTTCAGGCACGCAGGGCTCCAGCGGCACAGACCGTAGTCGCACCAAGCATCCGTGCATTAAACGAGCTAAACTTTGTACCGAATTGATGGGTGGCACCCTTGAGAGTGTACATCCTGGCCCGCTCAAACCTCAGCCTTATGACCGACCGTAGTCGAGACGAAACTGAGGATCAATCCGCAAGTTCGCTAGGGTATTGAAACTCACGGCCGATTCTATTCGAAATGAATTGTACCGAGTATTTAAAGACAGCGTTGGTGTTTCACTTGTTTTTTTTTTTAAAAAGTGAAATCAAGACGAACTGTGAGTAAATGGATTGATGGAGTTGGGCTAAAAAAGACGTGAGTGGCATACCTCGAGCCCTGTTGTCGTTCCGTTGTTTCCCCTTTTGAGCATGAGCAAACCTAGGATGCTTCATAGTCCAATAGCTTCTTGCTGGTTGATCATGTATCTATTCGTCAGCATTAGACAGGGGATTCTTGAAAGCAGTGACTTGGCCACTTGTCATACATAACACAGGCGTACAAGAGATTCACGTTCAAGAGTTTGTACAGCTTCGAAGATCATGATCCATCTCAACACGCCTACAACCTTGCTGCGTCACAAATGCAGCTATAGCTTGATAGCTCTCACTAGCTCTAAGGCCAGCCCGCACTTCTGGCCTCAGTTACGCGCTTCCAAGAGGAGGCCGCAGGATCCTGGGACACAGAAGTCTCGTGTGTGTGGACTTTTTGCAAGGTCGGCCTTTGTAGATGCGGCCGATGTTGCTGCCCCTGTCCTTCACCCAGAGCTTTTGCTTGCTGTCTCGTTGCGAGCGACCTACGCCAGAGTCAGGCTGTCCGTCACCTTTTCCAACCGCCAATTGGCCACATTGTTACACGTCAATTGTAGCAAAGGATCCTCAACCAGGCATCCATGAAGCGGTGAAGAAACAACAAACGGAGGACTATCAAGAGGGATGAGGCTCTGCTTCGCGGCCAGGCTTGTACTATTTCCTTTTGGCCTCGTCAGTACGCCATGGATGAGAGCACGACACTGTCAAGCGGCTCATCGTGTATCTTGCACATTTTTCAAGTCATGTCTTCAGACTCTTTTCGATATATCCCAATGAAAGCACGCTATGAGAATACTTAAAAGAGTCTGTTTCTCCTATATACTACTATCTATATCATGGAAAATGCCAATGCCGGCCGTCAAGGCACGGTATCAGACTGATGTTTCCTTTGCAGAGCCGCATTTTTGTATGGCACGCCACGATCCTGAACTCTCGCCATGTGCTTCACGTATGTGCTGGCAGGCCTGTGTCAGGCCTCAAAGTTTACCGACTGTCTGACTTCAGCAGTACAGGGATCCAGGACTATCCCGAAATTTGTTGCTTTTCGTCCCCCCGGCCTTGTAGTCTCTAGAACGGAGCTTAGATGCCTGAGGTGATAGCCGAGTGGATGATGCCAGCCAGTATGTCTTAGTTTGCGGTGAGGTTGGTGATCAGTAACAATCTTACGTGCGTTCCTGACAACAAGAGTGCACTGTCCTTTTGCTGCCTAACACGAGGACGCAGCTAGATCAAAATGAGTATTCGGTACAAGTAGATTATGTTGACGACTGGCAAAAGCCATTCGACAGTTGCGAGATCAATATGTATGGTGTCACGCCAGCGGTGTAATAGGCCGCTGCCGAGAATGCACATACCTTGGAATATGCATCAATCACCATCCACCTCGATCGGTGCTTTGTAGCCACCGTATTAATCTTCCATCTTCGTCGTCATTACTCAAAGTAGCCGCAATGGCGTGAGAGGTTTGCTTCGCTAAGGAAAGGACGACGTATTCAGGATATTGCTAAGTGGGGTGACGAGGCATATGTAGCGAGCCACTGTCCGAGGCGGTCTTGTTTAGGGGGTCTCGGCTGCGAAGGGACGTCGACCGTAGCGCTGAGAACGACGCGGCGTTCTACGTGATAAAGATGGCTCCTATGCGACATTAGATGATGCCAAAGACTGTAGGGAGGCAGCAACCGGCCAGGAACAGACCTATGGTGAGAGGGTTCGGCTCAGCAACATGCTGGTCGGCTAGGCCGGTGGGTTTAGCAAGAAAAGCTTGTCGCGCAAAGCCGGCGTCGGCCTTAAGGGTGGGAAGAAGATCAGACTCTACGACGACAAGGTAAATGGCAATGGAATATAGCTATGCAGAGATATCCAACTGGATGTCGTCACTCATAGTTGGCGCGGAAGCTCATATTTTCTTCGGAGACTCGTCAACGGTATCACTTTTCATCCCACGGCGGAAAAGGCAACGGGTAATCGAGGAAGCGGGAGAGATAGCGAGAAAATGACACGCGGGTTGGGGCAAGGCGTCTGTCGCATAAGATGCTGGACTTGGCACAGGAAATGTGTGGTAGCTACGTAAGCTCGTGGAACATCGGGTGTTTTTCTCGCAAAGTGGTCAAAACTTGTTCGCCGTTGGACGATTTGGACAGTGGAAGGTGCTGAAAAGAGTACGCACGTTCGTGGAATGGGTCTCGGTCGCGTAGGAGCTTGGGCTTCGCGGGGTGCCTCATCGCTGCCGGCGCAGCGGGTCGCTTTTGCCAGCTTCTTCTCGTCCATCCACTAGGTAGATCCAAGATTCTGATAAAGTTGGCTTTGTTGGTTCCGTCGAGCATCAGCAGGAGGTCGTCCCCTCTTCGAAAGTCGATGGTCAGTATTCGTGTGACGCGTCGTCGACTTATGGCAGAGAACAGTGGTGACCATCGTGACCTGTAACCCCACCCTCACGAGGCGTGTTGGCAGTATCGTGGTGCCGATGGAGGCGACGCTGCGCCGTTGTTGATGGGGAAAAGAAAAAGCAAATCCCTTGAAGGCAACAAGAAGTTCCAGTGATGTTGTCTTGTGGGGCTTACCCATGGCGCAAAATCCATGCTAGGTTGAGTGATTATTGGCTAGGTTGTGCACCAACCTGATGCCTCAAAGAGATGAAGTGGGGGAGAATGATTATTTCAGCGACGGCTTCTGGCCAGGTACTGTGGAACCATTGATTGATTGACCTGTCTGGAAGTGACTCTAAATGATCACCCGGCTGTGCGGATATGAGCACTAAGTTCTACGTTCTCTCTGCTGATTTAAGCTCTCAGCCACAAGTCTCAACTGCAAATACCACAATGACTAACCAATTGCTACAGCGTAAAGCTAATAACAGGAAAACCTAGATGATGACGCCTTGGCGGGCCTTGGAGGCATATAAGATGGTGCCTCCAGCGGATATGAGCACCCCACAAAACATCAAATCTTACTGATCAGTTGAAACTTTTAGTATCTTTTGACATGCCTTATCGATAAGAATATCATTAGGATGTGTGATTTGACCAGAGGTTGGCGCCAGTACTTAACCCCTTTACAGGGCCCAAGCGTAATCTCAGCAATTCCTAATCTCCTTATTTACATCCCTCTTTCGTATTTTCTCAGTATTAGCATACTACATCTTATCACTCTTCACACTAAGATGAAAGTACGACGAAGTATCAGAATTCGAAATACTGCTTCAGGGGATACACCAGGAAATGGGAAGCGAAAGGCCTTAGGGGGTGAGGAAGAGGATCAGACGTCGAAACAGCAGAAAGTCACCCCGAAAAATGCGCCAATCGGTATATCATTTGGCGAGAAACCAAAGACCAATGAGAACGCCTATAGCACAGGTTTCCCCGTTGATGAGGCGCCGGGTGACAAATTGTCAATCCTTCCTCTAGAAATCCTACATCTTATCCTAGAAAGTGTAAGTATTCGTCCTGACACACGCCCCAGTCACGCTTATAAAACACAGGTTGGGCACAAACAAAGTATGGTCAACATGGCCCGCACCTCCAATAGATACCACTTCCTCGTCTCGCGTATTCTGTACAAACGCATCTCCGTCTGTGTAAACCATCACGTGCACATTTGCAAGGTCATCCGCCGCCTTCAGCCTCATCTAAGCATAGCTCAAAAAAAGCTGCTCAAGAAAGAGGGCGAGTACGAGGGCCAACAGGAAGAGTTTTCAAAAAGTCTTGACCCCGATGCAGTGCCACCGTACGCCGATTGTGTCCGCCAGATGATTGTCGGGTCCGTCAAACCAGGTCGGAAAAACAAACCTATTATCATGAGGTATTTGGAAGAGGTTATGAAGAACTTACACAGTTTGGAGGTCTTCGAGGGACACAACTTCACCGAATCCATGTCGAAGAGCCTCGTGACTCAAAACAATCTCAAATCTTTATACCTATCTTTCTACGAGAGTAGGTGTTTCAAGGAAAATGCATTTACTCCACTCGGTAAAATTCGCGGGCTTGAACACCTTCGCGTCGAGAGCTTCAGCATCGCCAACGGCGAAAAGGTCGTCTCATCAATGCTTGTCAACTCGTTATCAACCCTTCAGAGTCTAAATGTCTCAGCCAGCTTTAACCGGTCTATATTTATGGACAGTTGGGAAGAAGATATCAAGGCTTACGACCCCAAGTCCTGCGAGCAGATACCGCGTTTCACCTCTTTGAGATCATTGTCTTTGTCACAGATCACCTTTAACAGCAAACTTACAAAGAACCTTAGTCGAGCTGTTGATTTTTTGAGACTTAAAGAGCTCGAAATTAACCGTTTCGGAGATTCTTACAGGGCCATTGGCAAAGAAAATCTAGACGGGCACCCGGAGTTCTTTAAATATCTCGAGACTCTATTCCACATGGCTAATAAGGCAGATATCCATTTACGAAATTTGTCATTGCAGATCAGTGGATGGTGTCGCAAACAAAGGTTTGAGATAGAAGAGGACCTGGGGCACATATACCGATTCTTGTCTTCGTTTGATACATTAATCTGCTTGGAAATCCACAGTTATAACACGTATTGGAGTGAAATGGAGTCAAATCCTGGACTATTACAGCAACTGCAGCAGTCTATCCTGAAGCACCAAGGGTTAGAAATACTGCACTTCCACTACAGAAATGTCCTCAGCGGCCACGAGGTTCCTTGTGTCACAGCCGCTTCAGTCGCGGTCCTTGTCAAGAATCTGCCCAAGCTACGCGTCTTGGAGTTCGCACCTTCAGGGGGCAACGAGGTGGCTGGAAACCCATTCCCTATTGCTGTTGATATGCTGACACGCCACAGGATGAAATGCTTCAAGCTCTCTCACGGGCAACGAACTTGACTACACTGATCTTTAACAATAAACAAACTCTATATCCTAGATTAGAACTCCCCAAGGATTACCATGATATGGTTGTGAAAGGCGTCATCGAGGGATTTATGAAGCATGCTTCTTGCAACGGGAAGTTTATCTGGGAGGAGCACTACAAACTGAGCAAATTCAGGATAGATTCAAGTTCATATGCCATTGGGTCGAATTTGAAGCAGAGGAAAGGCTGGTTTGAGTATAATCCTGTAAAGGTGACGAAAGGGGAGCGCACAGTGATGTTCCAGGATTTGCTTATAAGCAAGCGGTCTTCGCAGGACAATCCTCATTATGTCCCTGACTCGGGATGGGTGTACAAGGTGACGAAGCCAAACTACGGAGCGCAGTTAGGTTGATGATGCAGGCGGTGCAAGATATGTAGTGCGGCTTTCAGGCTTAAGAAGGGAGGCATTTCGGAATACTATATCTTGAGACAAGATACTTTTGGAAATATCCTCAGCAAGTCGCCCCATTGTGTCCCGCTTACGCGAGGAAGTCCTCCTACAGCCCCCGCTTGAGCCAGTAAAGCACGGTCTGTTCTTATTTACCATACTAAAGAGCCGCTTTCGACTATTAAACTTGAGCAAATGGACCCGATATACTAACTAGCCCCGTCCAGTTCCGCAGTGCAATCAAGCCCACGAAATCTGAGAGAGGCAAGACCTGCGAGAGCATTTAGAAAATGAACCAAGCGAAACCCCCAATTTCCTTAAAGCAACCTGATTCTCCAGCAGTCCTGGGTATAGACCAGTATTGGCAGCGTCGAGGACTGAGTCGCCTTCTGATCGACTATCGTTACGGAGTACTGGGAACGGTATTAATACACTCTGTAGCATTTGCTTTCTTCATGATATGTGCCCATAGTTTTGGGTTGGAATGACATTGCAGGCTCGTGCATCTCAGCGCCCTTAGCTACATTATTCTAAAAAAAAACTGTTGTGATGTTTCAGGGCAGTCTAGACTTTTCGTAATATATGTTATTATCTACATGACCTGTTGACCGATAACTGTTTCGAGTTTTTCTACTTTCTGGTGGGATAGGTTCGAAAGGCTTCGTCGATAATAGAAAAGGAGAAAGGCCCCTCCCAAGCAGAAGTGACTCAACAGCTCAAGGAGCACGGAAGGCACCTCCACAAAGCCTCTCGAATGGCCAACGACAACATGACTTGATGATGCAGCCAGAGCTTTGGTCCAGGTGCTATAAGGCAGCAACGCTCAAATCGTACAACTTCGCAGCCAGGGTATTTTCTCCCAGTGTCTAACCCAAAATTCATCCCCTCTCAGGTTTAACCTGGTCAGATCACCAACACAAACGTCTGTAAGCAAGATCGAAACGTGTCATGTATGCCTTACAGCCTAAATGCAGTTGTGATACGTCGAAAACGAGATGTTTTTGATGAAGTCAAGGAACCAGCTCATCGTGAGGAATGCTGGTCAACCGCTGCTATGTATCTAGGAAACAGGACGTCGCAGTCATCGCTTTTCGATCGAAACACGAGCCATCTTGCAACTTCGCTACGCTCCTATTCGAGTCTATACACATTGATCCGGCATGGATCAAGAGAGTATGCGAGGACCCATTTGAGATCCGATAGTGAACCCAACAAACTTTAATCTTCCCGACCTACGTCCTTTGCGATGTAGTTGAGTATAAGACCCCAAGTCAGCGCGCTTCTAGGTCCCCTTTCTGATATGAAGTTCAGAAAGATAAACACCTGGCATCGGATTTGCTAGTAGAGGGGTTGAGATCTGGCAGAAGAGCTGTTGCAGGAGCAGCGTGAGCGAAAGTTTGGATCAAGTCTTTTTAACCGGCCACAATTAACAAACGTTCGAGCATGTCAATAACATCTTGGACCTACTTGAACGATGCACAGTCGCCTTTTCCCAATACTCTTCCGAACCGAACTATCTATATGCCCTATCCCGACTTGTTAAGAATGGCATACCGTCTGTCTTAGTGACACAGGAACATCGCGAAGGATGATGACTTCCTCCCATGACCGACTAAGAAGCGCAGGACATCTGACCAACGATACATTGTATCCGGGAAACCCTTTTTGTGCTGGAATGGGAGTCAGCCTGGGCTTGGGCGAGGCTGGCTTTGTCAGTATATTCGAGCACAGGATTGACAGTCCTGACACAGCAAAAAGCAGTCGCGCTTCGCGCTTGCCATGTTCAACTCACTCAAATATATAAACAACGTAACATGAGCTACCTTGTAACTGTGTCAGAATAGTTGAGGTTTATTAGCAATATCTTCTTTATTTGTCATGTGGCTTTTACCGGTTTACCAGTCATGTTCCCAACGCCAAGCGCAGCCGTCTGTCCTCCATGAAGATCTTGGTGGGCGTACCCGACTTCTGCAATGCCATCGAGGCTGGCAAACACTTGCTCTTGCTGACGACGCAAGTCACAGTCATCAGCGTTTCAGAGATCGAAACCCTTTATACACCATGGGGATCCTTCTGACGTGACTAAGGGGAGCTCCATGATGAATTCAATTGCGATAGTGTGCATAGGGAGAGGCGGCGGTCGCACTGACTTGTTCTCTCCAATTCTCTGCTTTCAGTTTGTCTGTCCCAAGCGGCATGTCTTGTAGCCATGGATATGCTCCTTGGCGCGTTGAGAGAGGTTGTTTATCGACAGACCGGCAAGTTCTCGCGACATCTTTTCAGCACCAAAGCGGCTCTGATCATCACGTGCGATGCGGAGAACTCCATCAATCATGGAGTGCGGAACGCAGAGTCTATCCTTTAGCAGGAACGGTATCCCCGCTTTGAGACAGAGGCAGCGTCCTCGGTGGGCAATATGGCGATAGTAATAGGGGTGTTTTCCCCTCCATTGAGAGGCATTTTCAGGATGGACAGGACTTGGTACGGCCGGCCCATGTAGCCTTGAAGAAATCGGTCTTTTGCCTCGTCTAACACCAGGGCCTCCATGGCCGCAAGCACGTCGTCGAGCGACGCGCAGTCAGATAGTAAACGGGTACCTCGAGGCGGCTCAGGGGATCGGGAACGAAGTTCTTCTTTCCAGGAATGTGCAATACTCGAAGATCATACTGGGATAGATAGATTGATGCGTTCACCAATCGCCTATTTGCTCTGTCAGTGCATGTTGTCTCCAGCGATGTTCTTTCAACAATAGCTTTAGTTGCCGAGTGATCAGTAAACAGGCCAATGGCCCTTTAGCAGGTCCGATGTGGGCTTTCAGTCGCTTGACTGCCTAGACAAGTCCTGCCTCCTTGAGTTCTGCTGGTCCGTATCGCGTTGCTGCAGAGTACAATACATGGTTGATGGAATATATTGAGAGCACGACATTTGCTGGAATAGGCGCTCCTTCCTTGCAGATGTATGCCTCCTTGACATAGAACAGCTCGCTTCCGAACCCACGTTGAATGCTTGCCTCTATTTGGAGAAAGAGCGGCTTAGTCGGATCGAGATGGAGCAACCTAGTGCCAAATGCAAGGTAACAACAGCGCTGTTTATGACGACAGTGTTGGCGATGAATATGAAGCGACTGAGGACAATGTAGGTAATGACAGTGATGAGGGAGAGGATCACGTTGTTAACGAAGGGCTCGATTACCTTGAAGAGATGAAGGCAGTCGGTATCATCGAAATACTGGGCACTCCGGTCCCCTTGATTGCTCCTTCTTCGCCATTATCACCTTTCTTACCCCCCTCTCCCTCTTCACGAACATGGTCTTTGATGTGCTCCTCACCCGCTGCCTGGGTCGGAGCATCTTTAGCATGAGAAGCCAAGATGGCCGGTCAAGTCGAGCAGGGCGACAATTCCGGACAGAGGTCAGCACTCTGCCCTTCTTGGCCGTCAACATCTTTCTATCCTCCTCGTCCTACTCTTCATCCCCCCCTTCTTCTACTTCGCCAGACTTATGTGGTAATATTACTGAATGAACAGGCAGGCTCCCTACGTCGATGGCAAGAGTAACGTACTGGTAGGGGCGGCAGCAGAGTGAAGCGTGGGGCCGGTCGTAAAGGCTCATCGACTACTTCGTCCTTATCATTTTCGTAATTGTCTTAAACGATCGTACGTTTCGCTTTCTCCAAAAGGGGTTCCTTGATTGGCTCGTGGTCGGTGGTGGGAGGGATAATGTTCTCCAACGCCTTCTTCCTCGTCCCCCCCCTCCCGCATCACCCAGTTGACAGTGCTACACATCGGCCGCATCTACCAATTTTGCATCACTTGCTCCAGCATGCTCTGAGCCACGTCAGCCCGCTTAACAGCGAACCATCCAAACAGGCACTAAAAGCGATGCTGGGCGGTATTGGTTCAATAGTCTTCCCCAATATGGCTAACAGACCGACCGACCC
>JABEEM010000820.1:0-21349 GCA_013363185.1 Fusarium secorum
TTCTATAGCTCAATCTTGGTCATCAGAAATGTCATTCTCTTAGGCATCGCGAAAGGCATCACTTTCTCTTCCGATCCTGCCTCACAAATCATCTTGGACGCCTTGTGAACATCAAAATATCGGAAAGGGGGCGAATCACGGCTAAAATCGGGCATCGTCGATGTCCCGAGGTTTTGTGGCTGTCCCGCCATTTTGTGGCCAACCTAGCTTGCTAGGTTGGATCGCCTGGGTCCCTAGCCCCACATGAGCCAACGGGTAGTCATGAATCATGTATAACGAGATGAAACCGTTATTGGAATTTTGTGCATCGTGGTAAACGTTATTACAATTATTGTTGACAATGCATCTCCGCAAGCTGTGTGTGGCGCCGGGATTAGTTTCATAAATCTTATGACTCTTTTCATTAATTATGAATACATCACTATGCTATGAAACATCCTAAGCCTTGGTGAATCTCAAGTAAGGCTTGACCTCCCTAACATCACCAAACTTCTTCTTCGCATCCTCCGTCGAAACAGAAGGCGGAACGATAACATCATCGCCAACCTGCCAATCAATCGGCGTAACAACACCCTTCTTATCACCAGTCTGAAGAGAATCAATAACACGCAGAACCTCAGCTGAGTTTCGACCCGTCGAAGCAGGATACATCATCGTAAGTCGGATTTTCTTGGAGGGGTCGATGACAAAGACTGAGCGAATAGTGAAGGCGATGCCCTTCTCTGCGATGTTGTCGAGGTCTTCTTGGCTGATCATGTCGTAGAGGAAGGCGACTTTGCGGTCTGCGTCGGCGATGATGGGGAATTGCAGGTTTGTCTTTGAGACTTCGTTGATGTCGTCTACCCACTTATCGTGAGAGCTGAGGTCGTTGGCGCTCTGAACAGTAGCCATCAGTACTCTTTCTTCCCGTGATTAAAGTTGGAATTACTTACCAGCCCAATCATCTTGACTCCTCTCTTGTCAAATTCCGGCTTCAGCTTTGCAAAGGCACCAAGCTCAGTGGTGCAGACTGGAGTGAAGTCCGCAGGGTGAGAGAACAGAATGGTCCAACTGTTGTCGATGAACTTGTGAAAGTCAATTTCTCCGTGTGTAGTAAGGGCCTTGAAGTTGGGAGCTATCACAACGTTAGTGGATGACTTTTCACGGGTGGAGGCCGAATATAATACCAGTTGATCCCAATCGCAGACGAGGCTGTTCTTGAGTCGTCGTCGCAAGGAATCTGCGCGCCATGGGCTGGGCCAGAGGCCGCATGGTAGCGGGAGCCCAATTGGCCCTCTTCGGCAGGGCGCTGATGCTTCGGATACCCCGGGGGAAGATTGATGCCATTTCGTCAATAATTTGAGAAATTTAGATGACTGCTTAGTGAAGGATGACGATTCAATTGAGAAAATATCCTGATGAGCGTCTTCTGGACCTCACCGAGGAGAATGATTACATAAGGCATTGCGTCATATTTGTGGAAGCTTCTTGCACCGTTAGCTATGGGTCTATGCTGCCTCTGCGTCGGTATCCCCATTCCAGACTTTGCTCCCGTTCGATGACTGATTGATGTCATAAAAATGAACACAATTCTTTAGGAGGGCGCTTCTCAAGGTTTTTCCATCCCTCGCAAAGCCCATGCATTTCACCCCGCAAGAACCCATTAGACATGCTGAAAAGGCTTTTGAAACCCGAGCCAATGGTATGAATATCAGCGCGATAAAGGTTAAACGCCTGACTCTAATTGCTTCTAGGATCGACCGTCGCGAATTCATGAGCTGAACCATGAATGTGGCGACTGTAATCATTTGCTTGAGCGATTGTTCATAATACTGTAGCTGCTGTTGCAAATATTCGATATCATTCTGAACCATCATCCACCTTTATCATTCTTATGTCTTAATCGATAATCGATGTAATCAGCGAGGAGGATGTTATGTAGTACGACGACGCCAGCGTTGAGGTCGAGGATGTCATTGTCATATAACCGGCTCTTTATATCCCGGAGAGAGTACTCATAGTGCTTTGAAAAGCAAATTGTAAAATGACATTGGGATTCTACTCCATGAACACAATGCGAACGGGATGGTAGGCTATCCCCAGAATTCCTACCAAGAAGAGGAGGCATTGAAGCCGGATGGTGGTTGCATGCAGAAACAATGCACAATACTGTCGAGCATCGCTGTCTTGTTCCATGTGTTCTTATTTTCACCGCTTGTAAAAGTTGTGAACGATGGTGAGGGCTCGGATCTTCAAATCCTGAATACATAACTTTCGTCAAATAAGCCCGCTCGCGACTCGTCCCAAGTGCCTCAAGGATATAAGTGCTTCGGCGATTGACTAAAGTAAGACCATTCCAAGTTAAGCGACTCTTGAAATGACATATTATCTTAAGCTCACCGATGGAAGAGTCTCCGATATCCTGAAGGATATAGAACAGCTTGCACGTGCACGAGCTGGTTGTCTCTCCGCCAAAGGCGTTAGACAGAGAACCTTGTGAGGGATATTGCAGCTTGTCTTTAGCGCGTGGGAGCACTTCATGAACGTGTTGATGTTTCCTAGATCCGATACCTGTTGGTAAGAAAGATACATATATGGCCTCTTCGAAACTAATGACGGTAGAATTGCAAGAGATGCTGGTGGTGGTTGACCTTCCAGCTTTGAGAAGTCTGCGATAGTATGTTGAGCAAAGAATAGAGGTCGATGTCTCATGCCTCGCCAAATTCAATAATAGCATTGGAGCTTATGCTTTCAACGGAAGAAAGTCGAGTGATATCACCAGGAATGACACTTGCTCGCATCATACAGTCCTTCGCTTTGGCATAATGTTGTTCAAGCGGAGGAGTACTCGAGACACGGCACAGGGAATGTAGCTTCACACCTAAGTTCTCTGTGCCGATTTAAGCACTCAGCCATAAGTCTCAACTGCAATTAATACCTCCTCTCAATCGAACTGGCTCCAGCTTTGCAAAGGCTGCCAGCTTAGTCGTTCAGACTGGGGTGGATTCCGCACGTGAAAGAAAATAAGTGTTCAGCTGTTCTCGGTGGCCTGATGAACGTTAATAACATAATTCATTCGTCAGTGATTGGGTGGCATGACTGTGCCAAGGGCGGCAAAGTCTTGGTATCGGCAAATGACTTGAAGATCGACCTGCCAAATAAGGAATTATTGAACTGCATGTTTCATTCGCAATCACAATCAAATTATCCTTACCTTTTGTCTAGAGCTCTAAACCTCAATGATCATTCGAGCCTGCTACATGAAGACTTAGCTAAGTTCAAGACTAGAACGAAAACACCGAGCTAGAAAGAAATTGATGATTGACAAGTCAGTCGAATCTAGGATTGAGAGAAAAAAAGAGAGCGGTACAGAAATTTGCGGCTGAGCACAAGTTAATCTAGAGCTGAAATGCTGTGTAACACACCCGCATGTTTTTGAGACATATCAATCTCACGAATGGAGCAGTAATTTCCGAGAACCAAAAGAGTCCCTATTACCTGCCTACCTACGTAAGGACCTTCCAGCGGCATTATGGTTTATTTGTGTTTTCATACCCGTGAAAGAAGTGAGCGATTTCATCTTCGTCTACTAGATAATCTTGATCATGTTGTCGCTCAGCTTGTCCCGGAAGCTTCTCCTCCCCGCTCTGGCTATTTCGGCTGCAGCACTGCCACATCCCCCAGCCACCGCTGAACCGATCGTTCCTCCTGCCGAGTGTCCTCGCCATAACCCTACAGTCCAGGATGGGTCAGTATTCTCATTACTTTGCTTTGGTTGGCTATCTCGTATACTTACTTGCCTACAAGAACTCTCGTCGACCAGCTCTGGACACAGAACTGTGACCTCGTGACAAAGTTTCTCAACAATGCATTCACCGCTGCCCAAGCGGCACAAACCTCCCAGGGTACTCTAGAGTCACTGCAATACTATTTTGTAGTCCGTATTCACGATGCCGATTGACCTGCATTTGCTGAATCTGATGTAGCAAGATTATTATTATCTCACCTTGACCGTCCCTCACAAGGCGTATCTCTTGAAATCCTTGGATCCAGACGAATCTGCCGCTGAGCAGACATCTGCCATCAACGAAACAGTTCTGGATATGACTGGGGACCTCGAATACGCCAGCAGCTTTCGCCAGGACCTTACAAGTCCGGACCATCTCAACGTGAGCAGCAGCGTCGTCAAGAACGCGAAGCTGGAGCCCGTTCTACGAGAATATGTCGATTGGCTGGGAGACAATACGAATCTCGGCTGGTACCTCTGGAGCATATCAAGACTCCCCTGTATCTACGTGAGTATCCTATGGCAATGGTGTAGACGTATACTAATGCATTCAGGGATGGGCTGAGATTGCGTATCAGCTAAATCAATCATCTAGCACAGTGAGAGGTTCGTACAGGAGCTGCATTTCAGGAAAAACATGAACTAATATTAGCAAGGCACAAAGTTCTTCGATGAGTGGCTTACTCCGAACCTTGAATGGAGTTATGGAGCTAAGCTATCCGGTGAGATACGAGTGGCCCGCCCTGGTGATTCCCTAACTGACTGTGAGTAGTTGAGTTACAGGAAGTGCTGAGCGCCAACAACAACACTGAAACATTTGCTGTTGCCAATGGGCTCTTCCGCAAAGCCCTGGAATTCGAGACTGCCTTTTTTGAGAGTGCACTGGGAAAAACTCTCAAGCACTGAAAGGGCTTTTTTGGTTTTGAGGATGTCTTGTGCTTTGGGTAGTTTGAGGCATGGCAGCAATTCTACATACATTTTGTTTGGGTTGCATTCTATGTTTGTGGTTTCGGTCTCTGCACCATGGCAAGTGGTGTTGTCTGACTGTTGTCCCATACCATGGTGGCTTTAGGTTTCTTCAGGCATACATCAATTACAAGAGTGTTATTTTGTGTTGATAGACCCCACAGCTGATGCTCACATCATGCGCCTCGCGCGTTATTTTGAGTTCAGAGACCTGACAGCTAATGCTTACATTTCGCGCCTTACTCGTTGCGTGGAGGAATTTCGACTAGTAGAACCGTAGACGCATCAGACTTGACCACCTTATAGTTTGCTCCCCATCTTAAGCAGCTCGCCCGTATCAACCATGTTCACGAGGGCCTTGGTATTCAGTAATCCTGGGTGAGCCTCACTCAAACGTTGAATTCCACACAACTGCATGGCGTTTTCCAGCTCATCTCGCAAGACTGGTGAGAATTGGTTAGCTTCGGTCAGCTATGACTTCATTGTTCTTACTCACTGTTCATCAGACGCTGCACTCCATCTTCTCCATACATCAGAGCATAGAAGAAAGGCCGGCCAAGACAGACTCCGTGAGCACCGAGACAGATGGCTTTGAAAACATCTGTGCCTCGACGAATACCTCCGTCGATGAAGATGCTCATCTGGGATAATAGCTGTGGATATTTGATGTTGATTTCTGCTAGAGTCAGAAGCGCTGGTTGCGATGTGTCGACGCCACGCCCGCCGTGATTCGATATGTAAATTCCTTCACAGCCGATTTCAAAGGCCTTCATAGCGTCTTCGGCACACTGTATCCCCTTGACAAATATGGGGATTCCCAACCTTTCCTTGATGGTTTGGATCTGGGTCCATGAGACGTCTGGGCTGATTGCTGCGCTTGCGGCGCGGGATTGCATGTTCTGTTTCTTGTCCTTCGACTGATTCTTTTCGCTCGCCATTCTCATTTCGTAACGCTCGTTGGCCTCTCGCTTACTAAAGACCGGCAGATCCACAGTGATCATGACAGCCTTTGGTGAAGCACGACGAACTTGATCCAAAAGCTTGGTCAAAGCCAAGGGATCGCGAGGAATGTACAGCTGGAAAAAGAGGGGATGGTTCTGGGGCAAAACCTCGACAACTTCGCCTAGTGAATACGAGGCAAGCGTAGGCATGATGATGGTGCTTCCAGACGCCGACAGTCCTTTTGCCAACCCAACCTCTGCTGACGGGTGGGTCAGCATAGCCAAGGAAGCGGGAGCGTTGAAGATTGGGACGTCAAAGCGGTGACCTAGTATTGTTGTGCTTGTATCGACTTCACTGATAGGTCTACACACTCGAGGCCGGAGAAAGACTGACTGATATATCTCAGCGTTCTTAGACGCTGTGTAGCAGTCATTTGAAGCACCGGAAACGTATACCCATGATCGTTCGTTAAGGCACGATCTTGCAGCATCTTCAAAGTCTTGCAGGTTGATGATGGATTCAAGTGGTGGGAGACTTTTGATGAGTTTGGGGTTTTCCAAAGATGCCGGCTGGTTTTGAGCTGGTGCCAATTCTGGGACTTTTCCCATCAGTTTGGAGGCTCCAAAATAGCTCATTGCCAGCTTTGGGCCGTGGACGGAGTTGTAAACTCCGGAAGCGTCTTTTCCGTGATGCTCCTCGATGACATCTTCACCTCCTGGGTGTGTTGCAGCAAAGCCGGTGACGTCCCAGACATCTCCATTGATAATCATCCAGGCATCGTTGGTGTGTATATGACGAGACACTTCCGTCCGCGTCAGGTCTTGGCGAGTCATCCCGGGTGATTTAACGATGCAGAAGGCCTTCAGTAAGCCAGGATATAACAAAGATGCTCAGGGCGCGACTGAATGCCTAATAAATAGTGATTTAGTAGAGATTCGGTTCTGTAGGTTCCATGTGCAGTGAGAATGCGCCCTCCCATTACAACCCCGCCAGCTAACTACATTACACCCTCTAATCACATCAAATCTTATTCGTCAATGAGACGCTTTACCCTGGGCTTGTTTATCCTTTATTATGCAAAATATTGGCCTACAGTGCTGGTCCGGCTTTCCCAACATGTTGCTTTTCGAAAGGTCAAAGCGTCAGAGCAGTCTCCCCGCAACCCGTTCGACTCGACTAACCTTCCTAACTATAGATACAATATGCGCAAAGAGTCATGTAGAATTGGTACTTCGGCATTTGGAGACCGGCAGTTCTTAAGAAAGCGAGGAGAGTTTTGACTTCCATGTCATAAGAACACGGGACAATACGACCCTGTCAGCTCATCAGCTAACCATCTTTCAACTGTTTGCTTTTAGGCTCAACCGGAAAGGCAGGAAGCCTCTCAGACATAGTATTGCCTACAGCTTTGTGAAGCATGTAAGTGGCCAAAAAAGAAAAGTTAGTGGTTGGCTGGTGCGTAGGTTTGTCCGCTAGATGTTGCATGTCATAGATTTTAGATACTCGCAATTGACCGTGATACAGCAACCCTGAAACCCAATGACAATATTTAAACCTCAAGCTACCAATTGTCAAGATACCTTTGATCTCAGGTCTTGAGAAATTATACAGGCCTTGTTTATAGGTCCTACTTCTCGTAACCATCACACAAGTCAGTTGAACCCAGAATCTGAACAACCCCGCCTTGCATAATGCAACCCAACTATTAAGTTGCTCCCGATGTATGCCTCTGATGTCTTAGGTCGCCGTTTTGCACGCTACTAACAATATCTAAGGGACACGGATGTGGCTTCTTCATATCGGCAATCTCGTGGCAGATGAAGGCGTCTTTTTGCCTTTGTCAGTCCTCCCACCCCAAGGTCACAGATCATTACCCAGCTAACATGAGCATGGAAATGTATGTACCGCCAGCCATCCAATCTCAGAGAACAAAAGACGGCATTTAGTCATGATCTCTGTCCTCATCGAACACACCGAAGATGGCCTCTTCCTTTACGAAACAGGTGCAGGCAAAGATTACCCCGAAGTTTGGGGCCCTCAGCTTGCCGACGTCTTTGCTAGGGGCGAGCATAGTGAAGACTTGGAGCTCGACGCAGCTATCAAGAAGACTGGCTGCGACATGAAGGACATCAAGGGTGTTATCATCGGAAATTTACACATGGATCATGCAGGTGGGCTCGAGTACTTCAGAGGTACTGATGTGCCCATTTATGTTCATGAGATTGAGCTCAAAAATGCATTTTACAGCGTGGCGACCAAGGTAGACATTGGTATGTATACCACCGAACACCGATTACATCAAACTGACATGTGTTGTAGGAGTTTATGTACTGACATATCTCCAATTCGACCTAAACTGGACGCCCCTCTACGGCGATAGCATCCTCATCGCACGCGGTATCACAGTGCACTTATGCCCGGGTCACATTCCGGGACTCTGCATCATGCAGGTAAACTTGAAAGAAAGCGGTACCTGGGTTTTACCTCAGATCTGTACATCGTGCAGGATAACTATGATAATCTTAGCACGCAGTGTTGGTTGACGAGAGACCATGCTGCTTGGTCTCAGTCTAATCAGCTGGTGCATATGTTGCAGAAGGCGACGGGGGCGAAAGTCATTCTTGGGCATGATCGAAATGTTTTAGCTTGCTCCGGAGTACTATGAGTAGATAGTGGTTATCTTTTGTGGTGGATAATGGCGTTTTTATGTGCTGGAATGAGCAAGCTCCTGCTTCCATAGTTGTTCGTAATGGTCGGTATCAATTCATTGTATTGGCATGCATTTTACTTGACCTCTACATATTCCACGTGCATGAACTTCATTCGAAGATCTGGACGAGCTTTGAATTGGCAGTCACAGCACGGTTAAGTACTTCTCTCAATGAGACCCATTCTTTATGTAGGGAAACTGTTATTAGTATTATCCTTTGTACAATAAATCTAAATGTAAGCGTATTTGGGATACTATTGTTCAATACGTACAGCAACGAAGTCTCCAAGCCACATTAGCCATCTCAAGCAGCCCGACAATCATGACACTCATAACAATCCAGATCACTCCACCAGATAGAATCCGGAACGTCAATATCAATGCCCTCAGTGCCAAGCTTATAAGTCGACATAGCACAACTGACGCGATTTGGGTTGGTATTATCAAGGCCAAAGGCCTCACAGTAACCCTGTTCGCGACATAGAAGGGCACAGTCCTCCATGGTGTGCTGACGTCCGTTTTCTTGGACACCCTGTCCCCACCAGCCGCCCTTTTTGACACCGAAGGCGTTGCAGGTTCGCTCGACGGGAGGCTCGATGTCATTGTCGCTCTGGGGCCAGTGGTCAAGAATACCGGGGAGGGAGACAGACTGGGTGGGGAGTTTGTCAAGCTTTTGACAGAAGCCGGGAGCTGCAATGCCGGTGGGGCAGGTCATGACGGTAGCTGTAGAGCTGGCAGACTCTGTGGTGGTGGTTGGGGGTTGCTGGACGGCAGGTGAAGAAGACGTAGACTCAGCGGCTAGAGTGGTTCTCGTGTTGAAGGTGGTAGGTGTATCAGTGACAGCCTTGATGGGAGCCCGACATGTCATCTCAGGGACAACAATGTTGTCGTTAGTGAGTAAACCGTAAGTGGCGAACCCCATGTTCTGTCCACAAGCCCAGCAGCCGATATCAGAGAAGTAATCCCTACCGCCCTCATCTGTGATCTCATCGACAGTACCAGCATACAGCTTACAGTTCCTCTGAGACAGGAGATTGGTGTAAAAATACGACTGGCAATCAGCGTACATGGCGCACATGTCTCTGCACTGATCACCACCACCGCAAGGCTGAACAGTAAGAGTCGCGAATTCCTGCGCGCAAGACTTGAGCGTTCCCTTGCGACGGACACAGCCCTTGTTGGGAGTGTCACCCATCTTGTTGATACAGATACTATCCTCGGGGAAGGTAGGGCAGGGCTTGGGAATGATGCAGCTGCGGTCATAAGAGGTGAACTGGTTACCCGTGTTACCTACAGGGACGTCGCTCAATACAGAGGCGATGAGACGGCACTCGTTGGCGCAGTTGTTGCCGTAGCTCCACTCAAAGGATTTACAGTTCTCATCGGCGAGACACAGGGCAGCGCAGTCTTCCTTCTGGTAGTTGCTGCTTGTGAAGCGGCTGTATGCTCCGGCGCTGTTGTAAGGTTTCATACCGCATCCGCGACCGGCGATGGAGGATGTGCCTACGTTGGCGCAGACGCGGCTGACGGGACCATCGGGCTTGATTGTGGAGGATTGGCGAGGGGAGGAGCTGCCGCTTGATGTAGTGGCGCTTGTTGCAGCTGACTCAGTGCTGGTTTGCTTCTCGGTGCTTGATGAAGTAGTCTGGGCACCTGGAGTCTGAGCGCCGGGGGTTTGAGTACCAGGCTGAGAAGTAGCTTGGGTATTACCTCCAGAGAAGGTCTGGCTGTCGACAGGGCCAGGAGTATTATTCCCTGTAGGAATAGTGTGAGGAATGCCAGTGACTGGAGTATGAATGCCAGTGGATTGGGTGCTGTGACTTCCAGTACCAGGTGTAGCAGAGTTTGAGGATGTATCAGAGCTCTCCGAATGGGTTGGAATGATGGGAGGTACAGAGGTAGTTCCAACCTTGCTAGAGGTAGTCGTCTGGACAACGGAAGATGAAGTAGTAGTGAAGTCAGAGACATCCGAATCACCGAGATCAAGAGGATGGTCATCGATAGTCGCAGGAGTGACTTGGTTAGACATGAAAAGAGAGTCAACATAAACCTGAGCCGAACCTCCAACCAAGCAGTTCATGGAAATAGACAGAGGTGCAGAGCGCTGAGCAGCAGTGACCTGCTCCAGAGCCATACACCACTGCACACTCGTTCCAAAGCTGATGATCCAAGTCTGGAAGAAGGTCTGGCTACCAAGCGAAGCAGTCAATTGGCAAAAGTTCAGCGACGGAGCAGTTACAACCAAATAAAAGAAGCGAACGGTATAAGCTCTAGTCAAGCTCAGCTGATCAAGCGACTGCGCAACACCAGCGAAGCTTCCAAGATCACGCTTCTTATCGCCACTAGCCTGCAGGGAAAGACAGCCTGAGTCTTTGCTGCCATCACCCTTGTAGCCTGGTCCAATGACGATGGTCGCATCGCCGTCGACAGTGAAACCTGGGATACCGCCTTCGGGGGGAGCGATGGAGAAACCGCCGCCGTTGATGACGCTCTTGATGATAATTGATCCGGTGGTCTCGGAAGCAGCTGCCGAAGTCGCGGTGTCGGAGGGAATGAGGTCGGTTGTAGCGGAGCTGTGAGATGGCCGAGGCTTGCAGTGGCTTGCAGCAGCGATATCAAGGGTGCCACTAAGGGCCAGAGCCGCGAGGGCTACGACGGAGCGCATCGTTGAAGAGCGTGTAGGGAAGATAAAAGAGTGGCTGTGAGGACGAACACTCACGAGTGATACGGATACAACGAAAGGAAAAGCAGCATGGCAATTTTCTGGGGACCAGTCTTATTAACAGTGGCTACGATAATTTCTTCAACGTCGGTTACACGGCAGATAAGGACATTACGCTTCGCCCCTGAGTTGTGAGCGGACAAACAATAGTTGCGTATAGCTTCCAAATAGATCCATCGTGTCGGGTCTTAGGCCGTTATTCAGCTCAGCCATGGAACCCATTGGAGGATAGTGGCCGATTGAAAAAAGGGTCTGGATTAGAGATTTATGCTTAATCAAGTGTAGCGTCAGGGACTGTGGCTGTTATTTTCTCACGCGTTTCCTCTTCTGGGGTACGAGATGAAAACATCACTGTACGACAACAAGAAGTGATTACATTACTATAGCTTAAATATATAGAGGCTTTGTGTTGATTTGTTTCTCGATAATACTTAATAATTTATGATTTATCACAGAATCAATGTCAATATACATCGAATGGTGATATGCTTTTTGGGGCTGAAGATAACATATCTGATCCACTCCCAAAATCTAGAACTTTAAAGTCTCACGCTTCGTTAAATAGCGTCATCAATAACTCCCCCATTCTGTCACTGGGCTGAATGAGACCCCTGAAAATAAGAGAAAGTCCTATGATATCCGTAATGAATTTTCTCAAGCTCATGGCCCTGTGTCCGGAATCAACCGAGCACGTGAGATACCTGTCGGAAACAACCTTGCAATTCAAAGTTAGGGTTCTCTCTCTATTTTCTGGGTTCTGATACCCTAGGGCTGAACAAATTTACTTTAATCGGCTGCGACAGATTTACTTTCGTGCGCAGTTCTTGAGCTTTGACATGCAAAAGGTGATAGGTTGGGTGTTTGCTATATGGTAGATACTTTGGTAAGGGAGTGCTGAATCGAAGCTTGACCTTCGAGGAGCTAGCATTATGTGTTTGGCGAAGACATCAGCTAAAAGCTTTACCAGATCAGCGAGCCAAGGATTGGAAGTATCCCGCCGCGTCACGAAAGTAATCTTCAAGTAAGAAAAATATAGAACTAGAGAAAAGAATATAAAACCATTACAAGAGCTCTGCAAAATCTCTTTGTCCAAGTCATCATAATTCCTACACCTTTTCAATCTCTCATAGAGGCAAACCTACCCAAATAAGTGCAAGTACAAAAACCTTTGTTCAATACAAAGCCGAGAATCAGACAACCAAAATGCACAGCCCAACCTCAGACGTAGAGGTCATCAACACCATACAAGGCGTTAAGTCCCTCGCCGATGGTATCGCAGTTCTCAACGCCTCCCACAGAAATGAACTGCCACTACTCTACATCGACATCGAGCCAAACAGTCTCGGTGCAAACGGAGAACTCAACCTCTTGACGATCCTGCTGTGCTACGGGCCAGAATATCGCCGACGGCTATACCTCGTCGACGTCAACCTCCTCGCAAACCAGGCATTTTCCACGCGAGGATATTACGGCGCCAGTTTACGAAGCATCCTTGACTCTGCTTCTTACCAAAAAGTCTTTTTTGACGTGCGTCACGACTCCCATCTTTTATACACGCAGTATGGGATTAAGTTGCAGGGCGTTCATGACCTGCAGCTCATGGAGAACGCTTATTCGTCAATCAAGCGCCGTAAACCGCCGTTGGAACTGTTCGAACCGCTGGTTCAGAAGCTTCTCGTCCGCGGCAGATCCCGAAAACTATGGTTCGTCGACAAGTTCAACGGGGAGTGGTTGTACGGACGCGGCCCTGTAGCACCGCATTTAGTCTTTCAGAAGCGACCGGTCATCGCGTATATCCGATTATACTGCTGTCGAAATGTGCGATTTATGCCCGAGCTGTATTCCAAGATCTTTCGTGCGAGTCTTGGGATGATGATGGATATGGTGTCGCAAGAGTCGAAGAACCGAGTTGATGAGGGTCAGAAGGATGGGTATGACCCTTTTGCGAGCGGACAGTTTGGAAATCCTTGGACTGTGGAGCAGACTGAGAAGTTTGATTCTTGGGCCAAGATGAATCTTGTTTTTGATGATTTGAAATTGGGCAATGGCATTCTGTACTAACAGGCGAGGGCTGGATCAACTACCGGGAGGAGATGATTGCGATTTAAAGTCCTGAAGCAGCCTATAGGCAGTGGCTGAAATGTTGAGTATTGTATACTAGCTGCAAGCTTAACCTTTAAGCCGCTAACACACAAAATATGGATAAGGTAGTGAAGAGAGCTATAGAGTAAGCTTTACTTGTTATTGCATTGCGCTACCCGTGGGATTGGAAAAAACGGACAATACCAGGAATGGAGGTTACTTTTTATCAATTCTGAAGAGCTTTTTGGTGACACGATACGCGCTTTTCTCGATACGGAGGCTCCTCTTGACTTGACAATTTCTATCCTGACGACTATCCCGCAGTCCAGGGGGTACAGCTACAGAGGGTTGTTCATGGTATTCTAACGACTACTCTTCCAGTGACCTCCTGCCGTTTCAAGCCCTCAATAACATTACCCACTTCCTCAAACTTAAGAACCTTGACCTCCGGGACTATCGTTCCTTCAACAGCATGCTGCAAGAGTTCCTTCATCTGCTCTTCCGTGCCAACCGCAACGCCGGTAACAGTCAGCGCTGGCCATTGAGTGAGTAAACATCTGTATGGAAGGATAGGAAAGATACTTACATCTTGCAGAACATATTGTTGCCGAGAGCGGAATATTAAAGTCGTTCCTCGGCAGACCAATCGTGACGATGATGCCCATATTTCGTACGAGACTCGGTGCTTGGATGAAGGCTTCTTGAGAGCCAGTTACCACCAGAACAGCTGATGCTCCCTCTCCCGTTATTTCCTTGACTCTTTCTTCCACGTTATCGTTTAGAAAGTCGATGAAGTGCTCAGCGCCACTACCCAAACTCAACTTCCGTCTAGGCTCTCCAGTATCCACAGCGATAACCCTCAGACCGTTCAACCTACTAGCGATCTGAACACCCAAATGTCCAAGCCCACCACCAGATCCAGAGATAACAACCCAATCACCCCTCTCAGCATATCCCGTTAGCTTCGACACAGCACCAGCCATGGTCAACCCAGCACAAAGCAACGGCGCAGCGACTTCACCAGCAAGACCATCTGGAATCTCAGTCACGTATCTCGCATCTGCGATCATATATTCCTGCAAAGTACCGGGGACATGTTTTCCCGTGTTAAGCTGTTTGGGACAGTTATTCGCATGGCCTCTTTTGCAAATGGTGCATGTCCCGCAAGCGCTGTAGAGCCATTTCACGCCGACTCGCTTGTTGAGTAGGCGTGCGTCAACTTCTTTGCCGAGTTTGACGACTGTTCCTACGCCTTCATGGCCGACTATGGGGTTATAGGGACCCCATCCTGATAATGCGCGGATTTCCGAACCGCTGGTTGAGTTAGTTCATGGATCTCATTGCAATGGTTAGGCTTGCCGCTTACCAAAGGCCAGTAAATTCAAGCTTTACAAGGATCTCATTTTCGCCGGGGTTACCAACCGGTATATCCGATCCAATTATTATTCGGGCATCATTTCCAGGGTTTTCGATCAGAGCTGCCTTCTGGGTTGATGGGATTGAAGAGCTCATGGTGAGGATGGCGTTGAGCTGGTAGGTTCGCCGGGCTTGAGCGGGTTTAAGTGCCACTGTAAATGCTGATCACAGGGCGCGGGCTTGGAGATTTAGTGGGTTTGGCAGCCGAACTAAAGTGCCGTTCCGTGGAGCTTGCCGATACACATGCCGAACGCGGATCAACGTTTCTGCGCGGAATGCATACAGATCTACGGATACAGAGTCAAGAGTCAAGAAAAACATCATAAAGTTTGCGACAATGATCATATTCATGATGCTTTACCTGGTACCACTACATTCGAGTCACTTGTTTCTTGTGACTGTACCTTGACCCTTCTGGCTATCCTAAGTATGTCCAGCGATAGGCTTAGGCTGATACAACTCCTCCAAATACTTGACCTCCTCATCACTCAGCTTCTTCCCCCTAGCCCCAATAGCCTGCTCAATCCTCTCAACACTACTAAACCCAATAATCGGACTCGTAACCCGCTGATTAATCCAGGCCAGCGCAACATGCGCCATAGGCCAATCATGCCTCTCTGCAACCTCAACAACCCTCCCAATAATCCTCTGATCCGTCTCCGATAACTCCCCAGACCCTTCCTTCTCCTCCCTACTCCTCTCCGTAGCTCCAAACTGCGCAGGCGGCCGTGCAAGATGTCCTCTACAAAGCGGCGCCCACGGAATAATCCCAACGCCCGTATCGTTGCAGAAACGGATCATCTCACGCTCTTCCTCGCGGTATAGCAGGTTATAGTGGTTCTGCATGCTGATGAATTTGGTCCAGTTGTTCTTTTCGGCGACGAATTGCATGCGTGCGAATTGGGTCGCCCACATGCTGCTTGCGCCGATGTAGCGCACTTTTCCGGATTGGACGAGGTCGTGGAGTGCTTTCATGGTTTCTTCGAGGGGCGTGTCGTCGTCGAAGCGGTGGATTTGGAGAAGGTCGATGTAATCTGTGTCTAGACGGGCGAGAGATGCGTTGACTTGGTTGAAGATTGCGGCGCGGGAGAGACCGTATTGGTTTTGGTAGTCTTTTGAGATGGCGAATTCGTCTTTGAAGTTGATGTGACGAGCGCCTGTACAGCATTAGTATAGTGAGCGAGATTGAGGGGTATGATGCTTACCTGGTTCTTCGCCTACACCCCAGCGGCATTTACTGAGGATGACGACCTTATGGCGGGGGATGTTGAACTTCTTCAACGCTTTGCCGACGATTTCCTCCGACGCGCCATTGCTGTAAGTATTCGCGGTATCCCAGGTGTTCAAACCGCGGTCATAAGCAGCTTTAAGAAGTTCCAAGGCCTGTAAAACAATCAGCGACATGTCCCTACTGAGGATTGGTACCTACCTCATCTTCTCCGATAACCCAAGGAAGAACTCTCTTATCGCCAAAGCTCATGCATCCAAACACAGGGACTGAAATGCGCAGACCTGATTTACCAAGATTGCGATACTCGCATTTCGAAGCCTCGACGGATTGCTTGAGAAGAGGGGGGAGTTCTTTGGCCGACATTTTGGCATTGGAGCGTGAAAGAGAAAGGTTGGGATTAAGAGGGGAATAAGGGAATATTAATGATCTTGAGATGAAGTGAGATAGGGCGTGATAGGCGGATAAATAGAGAGCAATGTCATCATTATGTTGCGTGCTTTGATACCCTGCTGCTGATGTTTGTTGATGTAGTGCTTGGTTGGATTCAATTCGTCGTAATTGCATGTGCTTATCTTGTGCATGAGGCTATTCCCAGTCTGTACACATCGCTTAGGCTATTTTCCCACTACAACATTGATCAAAACAATACCTAATTCTCTCTGACGTAGCCTTATAATTAACGTTGGCCGACATCAATCAATCTTCAGTGGATATTCTGCTAGAACTTCTTCACCACATGGAAACGCGTGCTGTGTAACGAATTAAAGACAACGGATGACGATCTCACCCCAAGATTGGTCCTCTCGCTTCAGCTAAGCCAATTATGCTTCCAATAGCTCCTTGGCTGGCTTGGCTCCGGCGTGTCGACCCTCAAACCGCTTAGCCCACACCGTTCTATTCTAGCGTCTGCCAAATCTTGCGGGGATTGATCTCCATTCTGTGGGGAAGAGCGTCGGCAAATGCCATCGGATCCCGGGGGGCAGGGAGCAGCTAACGTCTTGCTTTTCAATCCGAGGATTGCGAGTTGACAACTTTGATCCAGCATCATCATACCGATATTTGACCTCCAGACTTACTCTACACTCGTATTTTGTGATCGAGGATTTGGGAAAATGCAGGCGACAAAAACTATGAGGAAACGAGTCTCGAGAGCTTGTAATTTATGTCGGGCGCGAAAAGTGCGGTGCATCATCGAGAATCCCGCTGGTCCCTGTGTCAATTGCAGACACAACGACAAAGTCTGCACATTCAAGCGCCGCCATGGAATAATGTACGCTCCATCCTCACCCCAACACATCTATTCTAACTCAATCAACAGATCAACGACTCCCTCCCTACGACCAAATGAACCCCCGACGCCCCGATCAATCGAAGAATCAACCACGGCATCCGAACCCCGAAACATCCTCCCCGCGCCTTCAGCCCCTACAACAATCACACAACAACCGCCAAATTTCTCGCAAAACGCTGCTGGATCGCCAACGCATCCCGATTACGCATTCCTCCAAGTCCCCGATACAAAAGACCTTCTCCCGCAGGATTTAGCATTCCTCGTTAGTCAAGGATGTTTTGTGGTTCCGCAGCGCGCGGCGCTGGATGATTTTCTGAGGCAGTATTTTCTGCATGTGCATCCGATGCTTCCGATTCTGAATGAGAAGGATTTTTGGCTGTCGTATAATTCGGTGGATAATGATGTGGAGTATGAGATGCCGATGTTGGTGCTGCAGGGAATATTGTTCATTTCTTCGGGGGTAAGAGGCTTGATTAAGCCTATGGGGATGAAGCTGACGGGTACAGTTTGTTTCGTCCGAAACGATCAAAATGCTGGGCTTTGAGGATGTACATCAAGCCAAACTCGCATTCTATCGTCGATCAAAGGTATGCCCTCCACCCTAAATATGTGTACAGCATCGCTAATATTGTCAGCTTCTCTATGACTTCAGCGTCGAAAAGTCCTGCATCGCCATAGCCCAAGCCTCCCTCCTCCTTGCGCACACGCACCTCATCCCCCGCTGCATAGCAGGCAACAAGCCCCTCGGCTCAATCTGGCTCGGCATCGCCATATCCTACGCCCGCGTCGCCAAAGCCCACTGCTACTCCTCCCTCCGCCCCAACAAAGACACCGAAGTAGCCAAGGTCCAAAAACTGCGCAACACCCTCAAGCGCCTCTGGTGGTGCTGCATCATCTGCGACCGCTTACTCCCTCTAACATCCCGCCAAAGCATAAAAATCACGCCCTCTAATTTCAGCTTCTCGTGCTCGAAACTGGGAAGTGCGGATTTATGTGATGAGCTGTATAATTCTGATGTTTATGATTCTACGACGAAGACGCTGCATGCGGAGTTGCTTTCGAGGCTGGTGGATCTTTGTGTGGTGCTGACGGATGTTTTGACGGTTACGTCGGTGCTGTATAATAATCCGTCGTGGATGCTTTCGGGGAGGATGGAGGTTGGGAAGGATGCGAGTTTGTGTCAGATGGAGCTTTGTCGGTGGTATAGTTCGTGGAGTGAGACTAAGATGACGTTGGATGAGAGGATGGCTGAGGAGATTTCGCCAGTTTCGTCGATTATTTTGTTCAAAAATCTCATTGAGATGTACTACCAGTGAGTCTCTATGGCAAGATATGGATTATGTATACTGACTTGAATAGCTCAGCGAGACTTTCAGTCTGCCATTACAATATCCTTCGATCAAGTTTATTACCGCCCTCTCAGTCCGATACGCAGCTCCGACGACAAAGCGAAGATCTTCAAGGTTCAGCGTCACGCGTTACAGAATGTCTACTCGAATTCGACCGCCTAGGGCTATCGCGCTGGCTCCCAATGACTGCGTAAGTTCATTCCTCATTAAACCTCAGCCCGTCACTAACAATTTGCAGCATCGGATGCACAGCCTTCCCACTAGCCCTTCAAATGATCGACGTTGAACTTCTCCGCCCCAAAAAGCCATCTTCGCCAGAAGAAGGCGTCAAACTCACGCAAAAAGAACAACACGTTGAAAATATCCTTAAGCAGATGAAGAGCTATAAGAAGAAATACTACATCACAGACTGGGTCATGCGAGCTATACGACATGTCGTTGAACTTGCCAGACAGCGATCACCTGCACCGATGTCTACCGAAGACGATTCTTCACCGAGCAGTTGTCTCGATATGCTCAAAACGCGACCGAGTTACTACCTACGACTCGTCATGACGCTTGATATGAGTATCAGCAACGGCAGACTCCCTGACGAATGCGATTTTCCCCCATCTCTACGAAAAGCAGGTCGTGGACTGAGCTCTAGATCTCAAGCTACTTCCATGCCAACCGTCGACGAACAATCGATGAAGCGTTTCTCCGCCATGAACAAACATCTCATCCCCGACAATTTGACAGACTTTATGGACCACAACAACATCATGACTTCAAACCTTCAAACCCAGGATTTACGTAACATCGACCAGGGAGCCTTCTTCAACAATAAACAGCCCTTTCCCGCTGATCTAACAGCAGCGTTATGCGAGATTACGAATATTCCACCGCTGGACTTTAGTGATATGTCTTTGATGGATTCAACACATTTTAACGACTTTGGGGGCGTTCCCTTTTGGCCTTATGATTTATCGGGGTCGCCGCCTGACCAGGCTGGTGGACAGGTGGAGGAGGTTGGGATGGGAGACATGTTTACGGGACTGATGGGGGAAATGAATGATAAGACTTATGAGGGGAATGGAAAGGATAGTACAGCGAATGATATGGTTATGGATTCTTTTTGAGCGAGGCATGTATTATACTGGGAAGGATTATAAAAGCACTTGTTTTCTTTCAACTATCAGATTGAATCATCTTCGTGATTGTTCAGACTTGGACTCACTATCTACCTACCACTTGACCAACTCTTGAACCTTGACAGGCATACCACTCTTCATACTATGATTCGCCCCAACACCCACCAAGACCGCATTCCCCCCATCCCGAATATTAGCAGCCCTCTTAAAATTATCAACCTCACCACCCACCAAAACATCCTTCAACAAAACAGGATCACCGCCTCCATGACCGCCCTCCGTCTTCACAACATCCACAACATACGGCTTATCAAACAGCGGATAAACAACAATCTTGGTCTGCTCAACTCCGCCCTGGATATACTTCTCATCCTCACCCGAAGCGTCCTTCGTTACTGGTTCGCCGAGGGGGTTGTACCCGCTCTCAACGACGTTGACTTCGATTCGGCCCTTGCTGCCGTTGAAGACACAACGATATCCTTCCCATGGGGCGTAGGCGTATGTGTTGTATGTCATGACGGTGCGGTTCTTGTACTTGATTATCATGGAGAGGTTATCCTCGATGGTGATGCCCTCTGCGAAACAGTTCCTGTCGCGGATGTAGCCGTCTTCATGCTCAGCGTCAAGATACAACTTCTTCATACGTTCATTCTCATCAAGCTGAAACGCAAAAGGGTCGTTCTTGGCATTCTCATTGTTCTGATACCGTTCACCGAGATTCTTCTCACCTCGTCGCTCAGCGTTTTCTTTGCCGTAGAAACGAAGATCGCCTAGGCAGTAGACGAGCTCAGGTTCAGTGTTGAGCCAGAAATGAACAAGGTCGAAGTGATGAATCGACTTGTGCATCTGAATACCGCCGCTAGTTTCTTTATGTCGGTGCCAGCGTCGCATGAAATCTGCGCCGTGTGCACAGTCGAGAATCCAGTCCATGTGTACTGTGGAAATCTCGCCGATGACGCCGGAGTCGATGAGTTCTCGGACTTTGGTATGATGCGGCGCATACCGATAGTTGAACAGAACACGGACTTGTTTCCCTGTCTTCTTCTCTGCGTCGATCATAGCTTGAAGCTTATGCTCATCGATAGTCATTGGTTTTTCCGTGATGGCATCACAGCCTAGCTCCATGGCTCGAATGCAGTAATGATGGTGGAAGAGATCAATGGTCGTGACGATGACAACATCGGCTTTTTGCTCTTTAACCATCTTATCAAAGTCCGTGTCTTTATAGGTCTGCACCTTTTCACCGCCGAGCTCGACGATGTGCTCGTTTGCTACATCCATGCGAGTCTGGTTCGTATCGCAGATCCCGACAAGCTTAGCGACGTCTTTGAAGTCCTGAATGATAGCTTGGTAGTACATAGCCGAGCGAACGCCCATGCCAACAATGACATAGCGCTTGACCTGAGTCGTAGCCATGATGAAATCAACAAAGTCCAAAATGTTATGTATGAGTGACGATGAACGATGAACCCCTCATGGACACAAAGGAGATATACCCGTTGGCTCATGTGGGGCTAGGGACCCAGGCGATCCAACCTAGCAAGCTAGGTTGGTCACAAAATGGCGGGACAGCCACAAAACCTCGGGACATCGACGATGCCCGATTTTAGCCGTGATTCGCCCCCTTTCCGATATTTTGATGTTCACAAGGCGTCCAAGATGATTTGTGAGGCAGGATCGGAAGAGAAAGTGATGCCTTTCGCGATGCCTAAGAGAATGACATTTCTGAAGACCAAGATTGAGC
>JABEEM010000829.1:0-13785 GCA_013363185.1 Fusarium secorum
GTAGCCGCTAGGGTCGTAACACTTGAGGAGCGCGGCGTACTAGTCAGCGAGCTTTCGCCACTCTATATATATTATAATTAATAGTAGTTATTTATTGTATTTTTATTAGGATTTCTGTCTTTATCTATACTCCTTAGGCAGATATAGCTAGGTATCAGAGAGCCTCTAGCCCTAGATATCCTAGTCTTAAGTACTATAGTAAAGTGTCTCTTTTTAGTGACTTTCTCTAAGTCCAAGTTATATATACTTGTCTTCTTAGAGGAATAGGGGGCATATTTACTGCTAGTCCTGCCTTTCTTAGCATTAGCCTTTAGGTTGGCTGCTCATATTTAAGCACTTATTGCCCTCTGATCTCCGAGACCTCGCTGAGATTGCTTCTATCTGCCCTTCAGAGGCAGTTGTTTCCTGGGCTTATATCTCACTATATTCTACATTTTCTTAGTTTAGTGAATAAAACTAGGTTTATGGTTAGTATTATATACAGGGCCATATTGTAGAGTCGCAGTATTCTCAGCGTGCTATCGCGAGAGATGAGCTTAACCTATGCTTCCCTGTATCCCTCAATTAGGACTTGTGTTACACCTGACTAGAAGAAGTCCCCAAGAGGTATAGCTCTAAGGCTCTTTATCTGGCTTATGTCTCTGAATATATATATAGTTGCTCCTGAGTCTAGTAATACACTATCACTCAGGTGGTACTTATCGGCTACTGCTAGGCCTGTTTTCAGCCATATGGTGCTGACTGGATATAGTCAGGCTGACCTTTCTAGTTTCAGCTTCTTAATCTGATTAGCTATACCTTCCTTATTTTCTTCTATCCTTCTCTGCGCCTAGTCAGTGATAGCCTGTACTGGTTTAAAACTAGTATAGGCCTTCTTAGGGAAGGCATAGAAGCATTTTGATAAAGTATGCCTTATGCCACATGCTTCACACCTTCTGGCCTTGTCTTCGCTAGATCCTTAGCGAGGGCGCTTCTTGTAACGGTTGCACAAGCCGTTAAACCACAGGGCAAAAGATCGGGCCATAATCGCTATGCAAGCAATCATGGGTGTGCTACAGCTGCCTTATAGAAGCCTTACAGCGCTGTTACGGGCACGAATCGTAACACTTCTTCCCTTTATGCCCCTTTTGTCTTGACCTTTTAGAGGTCTTATATTCTTCTTTATCTTCTTCCTTATTTCCCGCTAGGAAGGCACTATAGCTCACTTTAGCTCTCTGAGTATCTAGCTATAATACTAAGGCTAGCTAAATATCCGCTGCTATTACGCTGATAGATAGGGTGTTTAAATATATATGATTTGCCTATGTGATGCTATAGGCATTTGCCCATAACTCTAGAGGGGTTAATCTTAATGCTATAATAAGGTCAGTAAATCACTGATCTGCCTCTTTAGCCTCTTAAAAGCCTATATCTCAGGCTTTATTAATTAAGATCCTCCACTGCTTGAGCTAATCACTTGTTCCTTTATAGGTTATATATCTTCAGTATTGGGGTTTCGCTAAAGTCTCTCTGTATACTCTGCGAGCCTCCTGCTTCCGCTCTGTCTGAGTTAAGAAGAACTCATTATAAAGAGACTAAACCCATTTTACTAGAGTATTATCTTCTGAAAAATAATACTATGCGATTCCTTTATTTACTATATTAAGTACCTAGTCTTAAATAGTTAATATTCTCCTCTTTAGATTTTTATAATTCTTTAGGTATATATTATATATCGCTCTTATTATAGTGACTATTCAGTGATCTTTCTCTATAAGATAAGGTATTTATTAAGTCTATATTTTATATTTAGTATAGATTCTACCTGGCTCCTTAACTTGCGGATTGACTTTCTATATAGCTGTTTCTTATGTTAAGGAAGATGATGCTTCTGCGGTAATTGCCATACGGGCGGCTATAGCGCTTCGCCGTCTCACTGCTGATATATCGGGGGGTATAGGTATGACTACCTTTAGGGTAAGTTTATTAGTCGCCGTTGGGTCAATGTATACCCATAGATCCTCGTTCTTTAATTTGACCTTTAGGGCCTTGTACTAGCTGATCTACTCGTTACTAGATTCAAGTCTAATAATCTGATTAGTTATAGTTCTGATTATCTTTAGCGAGCGCTAGGCTTTCCTTCTCAATTTATACTCATAGTAGTTCCCTTTTTGTGAATAAGACTCTTAATTATTAGAAAGCTTATGTGTATTGTCTATCCTCTCCTCTCTTTTAGAAAGCGGGGAAGTTCTGTATCTGTATCCCTCAACTTGCCGATAACTAGCCGAAGTATTACCTAGGTACAAGCGATCATTCCATTATTCCAATCTAACAGTAGAGAGGCAACCTCCAAGCAGGATGTATCATGGTGTTTGTGGTCCGCGGCCGCACTGACATTTGTCGGCCTCGGCTTTGTTAATGGCGCTTAGATAGGCCTGGAGGCCGATTTTGCCGGTACGCATCTGGGTGATCACTCAGCTGATGGCTCGGCGCGTACCCTGATGCTTGTCGAGTGTTGCTTTTCCTGGTCGTACCCCGAGCTTGTATAGTTCTCTGCCGTGCTTGGCTATGCCAAGCCATCGTCCACTCGTCTTGCATGACCTGACGGACGGTGAGTTTTGTAGTTGCCATTAGGGTCCGTAGTGTGTCGTGTTCGATTTGTGGTCCGCAGCGTGCTCCTGTGACCGCGTCATATCCGGCAGCTTCCTTTGCTGCTTGGTTTGCCGCTTCGTTGCCAGGGACGCCGATATGTGCTGGGATCCAGCGGATTGTAACTCCCACCATTGGCTTCGGAGGTTATCCAGCTCTCGGATGGCCTCCACCAAGAGATACTGCCCTGACGGGGTCTTGGGGTTCTGTAGAGCCCGAATACCGGCTTGGTTGTCGGTGAAGATGGCGCTTTTTCCCGGGGCGGTGCTGGTTGCATGCATGTCACTCAGTATCTGCAGTGCCAACACTATCCCCTTCATCTCCGCCGAGTAGACTGTTGAGGCTTTGGATGGGCCCATATACCCTCGATGCTTCGCGCTGACGCCATCTATTCGGAGCTCAGGTGCAATGGCGGCGGCACCTACATGGCCGTTGATGCCGCTACCATCGGTGTAGGTGCCTATTATTACTGGCTCCGCCGTATCGTGCTCCTCGATGGCCTCGTCGGCCGATCCAGCGATTCGGATGAAAGGCGGGGTCCACGACGGTGGCACTAAGTGTGGCTGGCGTTCCTCGAGGCGGTTGAGGTTCACCCTGTATTTCCTTTCCAAAATGTTCGAGAGTTGGTCGAGAGGGCTCTTCATCTTGGTTCCGGCTGGGGCCATGTCACCATAGAGTGGGCTAGTACTGATTCGCATCGCGCTCTCCAGGGCCGTTTGCTCGATCTGTTGTTGTGCGGGGAGCAGATGCGCTTCCACATCCACGGCTGCTCCAGCCGTAGTCCAGAAAGCGCCCGTTATTATCTGGGCCGCTCGTCTCTGAACCTTCTTGATAGCATTCACCATGGAGCTGCCCCTACCAGTGCGGCTGCGGCCGGGAATGTGCCAAGCAGAGTAACCATAGAGCATCTGAGGTGTGATCATTGCTCTGTAGACTTGTTGGAGATTGACGAGTTCAGTGCCCCACGTCGACGACGCCAAAGCCGACAGGTCTGAGAGCCGTTTTGTGGCACCTGCTTCCATCTTATCCCGATGGTAGTCCTAGCGGAGTCTAGTGTCCATTTGGATGCCCAGATAACGACAGGATGGTGACGCTTTGATCGTGGCATGCGGCAGGCGGAGAGCATGCGTGCAGTTCATTTTCGGGTCTCTGGTGAAGTGGATAAGTTCGTACTTGGCGGGTGCGAACTGGGACCCGTGCTTCGCCGCCCATCCTTCTGCCTTTCGCGCGGTAGAGGGGTCTTATCGGTAGAGGGGCACCGCATGGTACAACTTGTAGACACCCCTGACCTGACTTATGATCTAGATTGAGGATTAAAAGGAGCGTGTCCCCTCTCTCTAAAGGAGCGACGAGAGTCAGTGACTTATACCCGTGTTCAGTCTGCCGATTTATAGACAGCAGGCTGCTGCCTGATGCTAGTTGTGGTTGTTCACTCTCATCGTGATCCTGGCCTCCAACAGTAAGCGAAGGTCTCCGGAGCTTGACATTGGGGCCGGTTGGCGAAGCTAGCACGTGATTGGATGACATCCCTTGCGGCCTTGAGATTGGCTGTAGAAGTCATAATAAAGATAGACAAGATGTCACGAGAACTGATCCTTTGGTGTCTTCTTTTTGGTGTAAATTACACGTAAAAGTCGACACGTCACGATGAGGGGCTGTCTCGCAATTTTATGACCACTTGACTTACTAAGTTGGCTCGCCTGGGGCCCTAGCCTTACATGAGCCAACGGGTACTCTAAAACCTCTTCATTCTTCCTTCCAAGAGCTTATTCCCGCTTCCTACTGAGACCCTTCTTAGGTACTCTAGTTAACCAATAGATAAAAACAGCGCCCGCCATATTAAAGACAATGTATATCAAAAAGATACCAAAGTTTCTCCATCTTTCGCTGTAGTAAGTCCCAGAACCAGCGAGATATTTATTCGTATCCCCGACAGTGCAGAATGCACAAATATCTGTTGCGTCAGGGTTTTCAATATACCCGCCTGCCTTTAGGATGTATTTGCTCAGGTACTCCCCGCAGGTTTGGCCTGTCGGGGTTGCAAACCTGACAAGCTCGTTAGGAGCGCACACCACGTTGGTGTTCGCAACTGCCGCAGACATCATCGCCGTTGTCATATAGGTGAATGGTGAAACCCGATACATGAAGATCCAGAAGCCGGGGAGAGAACCGGGGTTCGCCAGAATACCACAAAACATCAAACACATCATAAAGAGCATATTCGCTACATTAGCACCAGCCTCGGCAGTGTTAAAACCTGCGATAATAAAATCCGTGAAGGTGCAAGTAAACATAAGGAAAGCCCACAGGAGGAGGAACATCAGGGCACCTCTCTCAGTAACCTGATCTGCTGGCATCGCGTTTTCGTTTAACCCGATCGGATAGTAGAAGCAGACAAACATCAAGGCTGCCATGAGAGTATTCCAGGGAATTTCGACGATAATTTGGCCGCATATGAAGACCTTCCATGAGTAGACCTTGGATGGGCGCTCGCGAACTTCGTACAGGGAACGCTGGACGACGAAATAAGGCATTGTCTGTTGTACAAGTTGACCGAAGATTGTTAGCAGGTTGAATATTGCAAAGGTCTGGTTCTGTAAGCCCTGTAGAGTATTCGGCGCATCAAAAAACGAGAATCCTAGACTCGGGTCAATAACCCAGCTGTTTCAGTGAACATGGACGAGGGTACAAACCGATGAAGGCCGAGACGACGATGCAAAGAGAAGCTTTCGAGTAGATATATGATGGCGTACGCCAGTACTGCTGGAATACACGATACGTGACTTCCCGGAGCTGTTCAAAGAAGGGAGCGGCGAATTCAGAGTCAAAGCTAGCCCTGCCCTGGGTCCGTGTCCGTGCGAGTGTTAGGCCTTCTTCGAGGCGATGTAGTTCGGCCAGAACTGCCTCTTGTTCAGAGCTCTCTCGCCAGGTCGTAGGCCAGTCAATCTCGCTAGTTGAACCAGGGGCTGCGCCAATCGCTTCAAGCATCCATTCAGCAGGGTTGGCATCAGGAGGGCAGGTGGGTGCACCATGTCGTTCGAAGTATGCTGTCATGACCTCTGAATTCTTACCGATATCTCCGAAGTAAACTGTTTTCCCTCCTTTAGCTAAGAGAAGCAGTCGGTCAAATCGCTGAAATAGCATTGCAGACGGTTGGTGGATAGTGCATAGGACGGCTTGCCCACTCTTAGTGAGCTTTTCCAGAAGGTCGAGAATTGCCCAGGATGTCTGACTATCGAGGCCAGATGTAGGTTCATCAACGAAGACTAACAAGGGAGGCTTAGCAGCCAGTTCCACCCCAATAGTCAGTCTTTTTCGCTGCTCCACGTTTAAGCCCACACCAGGCACACCAACCACAGCATCGGCGTACTCTTGCATGTCGAGCAGCGCGATTACCTTATCCACATACGCCACCTTTTCTTGTCGCGGGATGTGCGCTGGTTGGCGTAGGAGGGCGCTGAAATTAAGGGCTTCCCGCACGGTTGTGGTTTCGAGATGTAGATCTTGCTGCTGCACATATCCGGTCTTCCGCTGGAATGAAGCATCACGTGGCTTTCCATTGACAAGCATCTCGCCGGTGATGACGCCCACCGCTGCTCGGTCAGCCAGGCAATCGAGGAGGGTAGTTTTCCCTGCACCAGATACCCCCATCAGAGCCGTGAGCGTGCCTGGCTTGACCCATCCGTCAACATGATCGAGGATACGGCGAGTTTCACTCTTGATCTTGACATCATAGCAGACATTCCTGCCGGGGCCACATTAGTGAACACTACCCTTGACATCACGAGTGTAGGAGGGCTTACCTCCAATGAAAAACACTGGCGGTCTCAATGATGCAGCCAGCGTCATCATCCGAAGTTTTCTCTTCATCTGTCTGCGCAGTAATTGCCCTTGCGCCTGCAGAGATCTGGACGCCAGCCTCTGCATCACTTTTCCCCTCTTTGAACTGGGCGGGCTTGTAACCGCGGCGGAAGACAAGAACTTCACCCTTGGATTTTTTGGCGCGAACGATCTCGGTCAGCACCACGTACAAGGCGTTGAAGAAGCTGTACCCCGTTAGTGAATGCAAGAGCGGGGCGGAAACTTGGGTTTTGCGTACATGGTGAATCCGATGATAATTCCGACATTACGCCACTTGTGTGATGGAGAATATTGAAATGCAGATGTGATGTAGTCCGTTCCAGCCACCGTGTCCTTTCCGGGCTTGCTTCCAACAGAGGAGCATGCACGATTTTCGATACCAAAGTTTTCATATCCAGAAACGGCTGCGTTGGGGATGTATGCCGTACAGAGATAGTCACGGCCGGCAAACTGTTCCATGTAAGCTTCTTTTCGGGTACGGTCGACAATTGCTAACTAGGAACAGTACCTCGTTAATCATCAGACTCTCAAATGCATAGGCGACAGGGTCGATATAGTTAATCCATCTAGACCACCCGAGCATATAATCGATGGGGATGACAAATCCAGTGTACATCACAAGAGCTAGGATCAAGAGCGCTGCAGGCACCATGGCTTGCGATAGAGTCCGAGACGCTGAAGCAATAGATCGGAAGATGCCAGACATGACTAGAACCGTAAGGAATGATACCAACATAAAGTAGAAAAAGGCGCCAGGTTCGCGGCGAAGGTTGGTCATGAAGTCTACCGTTTGCAATTAGCATCCGTTCTCCACGCGTATTATGAGGCGGAGCTCGGCGGAAATGGGCTTAGACAGCGTTGGGGACCAGATACATCTTCAGTCGGACGGCGACTTACAAAGAACTAGAGAGTACAGAATTGTGTTAAGGATCTTGTAGGGCATGTCCATCAATGCAGATGCCACGGCCTCGGCTGAAGGGTGGTAAAATGCGTATCGGTCATGCTTTTCGACTATAGACCGTTGGGCGTATAAGGTTAGAATCTCCAAGGCAGAGCTAAATGCGCTCATGAGGACGGCGAAGAACAAGAGAGCGCCACGTTGGTAGAAGCTGTCTGTAGTGGGTTCTAGGTCGTAGAAGACGGAAGCGATGATCAATCCCATGATGACGTTGCCGATGAGCTGGCCCACTGTGACAGACGGGTCACCGGCGAGACGCCAGTACGCGCGCAAAAGGCAAAGCTGGATCTGCTGGCCATAGGATAATATGAACGGAGACTTGGCGCGCTGCCCACGGGCTTGCTGAGCCTGCTTGTGAGCACGGAAGGTGTCTGCGTCGGGCCCGTTGATGGGATGTGCGATTTTGTACTCTTCAATTTTCGACTGCAGTATCTTATAGTGGTCACTCATCTTCCACGCCGTCACGAATTCATCCGGAGTCCTAGGGGCTCTTGTCTCAAAGCCAGATCGCACGATGCGTTCCTTGGGGCTTGTTATAGAAGTAAGGAAGTCCGGCGTTGTCTGGCGGGCCGCACATTCATACCCTAGATCGATGAAGTGCTGCTTTGCGGCGTCTGCTGGGCCAAAAAAGATCTGCCGGCCTTCATAGATAAGGACAACCTTATCAAAGAGATCATATGCAGCCTGGGGCGCCTGGTAGATAGAGACGGCACAGGTAGTGCGGAAAAGCTCTGTCTGGAGCCGGAGAGTCTTGCAAAACTCAATAGCGTTTGCGCTATCTAGTCCTCGAGTAGAGTTATCCCAACATTGCAATGGCGCACCGGATAGGGCAGCTTCGGAAATGGTGACTCGCTTCCTCTCGCCGCCAGATACCCCCCGGACGTACTCATTTCCGACTCTTGTATTCTTGGTATGGCTAATGCCAAACATGGCCATCACGACATCTCTCAGGTGATCGGTATAGGTTGACGGCGTCACACTTTCAGGCAATTGTCGCGGGATACGAGCGCGGGAGGCAAAGGTAAGCGTTTCACCGACCGTGAGCATGGGAAAATGGACGTCCACTTCAGCTGTGTAGATGGCTTCGCCTCGATGTGCTGTGAACATCTCCTTGGAACTCAAGCCTTGATAGTTCAGGTAGGCCTGGTCGTCGACGTAGATACCGTTCGTTTCACCGGCAATGGCCTTGAGAAAGGTGCTGCAACCAGATCCGGGAGGGCCCAAGACGACAAGCATCTCTCCGTTGTTAAGCACGCCGTCGAAATCCCGTAGGATGTCGATGCGGTTCTTCCCGTGTCCAAACACCCTGCGGGCGAGACCAGCCACCTCAAGCCACACGTTCGCAACATCCTTCTGATAGTCTGTGCCGGCACCGAATCCAAAGACATTCAGATTCTTATAGCAGATGCCACTTGTTCGGAACGAAGAACCCTCGCCGGCCATCATCTTGACGATTTCCTTAGCCCAAGCACGAGCCTTGAATTTAGGGCTTTGGGGGTTCAAAGGAGACTCGGGGTCTTCCTGTGCCAGGAACACACTACCCTGTGGATGTACCGCGTCGGAAGTGTGACTCTGAGAGGTATAGGCTGTCGCGAGGGCCTGGACTATGCTGTTCCTTCGTCCTTCCTCCGCGTCGTCGGCTTCGTCTCCGCCGTTGGTGTCGACTGCTGGCCCCTCGCCGTTCTGACGCGTGCTTGCGGAAGAGTACGCAACGTCCACCTGGGCGTCGGATGTATGACGTGTAACCGCAATATCAGGAGAGTGCTTGTGAAGCCGGGACCCGGAGCCAGCAGTTGCAATTAAGTGGCCCAGATCCCCAAGTTTCTCACCCGGAGGCTTGCAGGCAGATTCGCCCGAGCCATTGTTGTCCAGTGACATGGTCGCAAGATCGGGGCGTCCAATAGCCCAAATTATGGTTATGGGAGAATATGTGGATTTCCGGTCTCGCGGCAACGAATTAGCCGCACGCCTCGTCTACTGCAGCCCCTCGAGTGATGCTGGTGCGATAGTGGGATGAATTCAGCGTGGCTAATTTCTAAGGGACAACTACGAAAGGCAGGATGGGGATATATATCGAGCAACGCAAGCCAGGTGTCACATATTTAAGGTTAGGCTCATGCCTTGGGAAGTGACCGCGCTCAGCGCACGTAGTGGGTTCATGACTAAGCGGAGATACAGCTGCACGGCTGGTCAACACTTGAGCTCGGCTTGACAAAGGAGATGCCGAGAACGCGGGCTCGACGACGTTCCACACAACATACATATGTATAGAAAAAGTAGAGGTGATTACGGTGGTCGGCAGCTGTTGCCGATTGGAAGATAATAGAAGCTTGCCCCCCCCCCTTTTCAAAGACATCTTACTAAGCGGGCATCGCGTGTCAGGCTACTCAGATGTGAACTGATAGGAGAGTCAACCTCAGCAGAATGACTTGGACAAACCACTAATCGTTTAATACTAACCTAGGGAATTGCCTCAAGTTGCCTATCGGGAGCATTAAGGCCCGAAATTAACAAACGTCGAGTGGGATCACGGTAATCAAACTCGTAGCAACCAACATCCCTTGGCGCGATTTCTCGTCACTGGTGTAAATGGTCATCCGATTCAAGATCTCTCCAGGCACTCAAATCCGTAACTGTTCCATTAGCAGCCGTTGCTCGTGAACTCTAGGATTTAGGCTCAGTAGCGCACCGCTGAAGGAGTGCCAGAGCTGTCCGAAGGTCTTCAATGCCCCCGAGGAATGTCAGCTACGGATTTCTGTTTCTCTCCATTAAGCGAGGGATTCAAGGTATGGAATACGTGGTACGAATGTCCAAATTTGCAGCCAAGAAGGCATACTATCAAGACTTTTTTGATTTATCAATAAGTGAAGGTCCGTTTGACGAGTTTCAATGTATCAAAAAGATCATTAATATTAAGTGTTTACGAAACAACCCTCCAAAATTGGAATCGTTTTCCAGAAGCAGAGGATGGCGGCTTCAAGTGGCATGAGACAACCCAGAGAATATATTATCCCGCAGACCAAGGCGTACGTACAGTGGACGTGTTCCAGCACGACCCGAACAATATCGAACCGGCCAGCGCAGAGCTCGCGAGCCTGGACAAATCTGCCCTTGTGAAAGCCACATTGCTTGCTGTTATGTAGAATACACTTGTGCAACATCAATCCATCTTGATTTCATAACGTTGCTGGGTCGGGCTGGATTCTGTCTTGACCTCATGATTGCCGGGAGAGGGTGGAGAACCGCTCTCAGACGGAAGCTTTTCTGGAATTGACAATCGGACACAGGTACAGTAACTGAGCAGTTCCTCGCATCTTGCCAATGTCTCAAGAAGCTCTTGGTATGGGCGTCTATGCTTCCTCACAGGAGATGGTGCGCTGGGAGTACACACTTTCTTGTGCTTGAAGGGGAAGTTTAGCATCTCGCTTTCTTGAGCAGAGCACAATCGGCGTACCATGATGCAATTCGTACAGGGTCTTTTCTTGTCACACTTCTTCTTTCACTGTTGATATAAAATACATGCCAACATTCTCGCGCTTGAAGCCTTCTTCGGTCGATTGGCATTGATCGAGGGCATCTTAGTTGATGGGCGACTAAAGCGGTCTACTTGGTGGGAGATTCGGGTCTGATATTCCGCATACCACGGATTTTGGACATTTCCTGCATAGAGGTGATAGCTAGATTTATGAATGACGTGCTGCCTTTGAAAAATTGGAAAAGTTGAAAAGTTGAAAATTACGTACTTTAAAGGACTTGACGTTGAGGGCCAAGTGCCACTTGACTAGAACATTACAAGATCGACTGGGGAAGGAAAATGTCGTGCGTGAACAAGGGTCTGGAGCTAGCCCCGGCGTGTCGGGCTCGGTTCATTCCCCGAAAGTCCTCACTGTATCGTGACAATGTTAATTGACGAGGATGGCCTGGGTTTTGTCAATCAGGATGACTTTCTCGACGGGTTCTTTGAAGATTCCGTTTTACCGCTGACGTCTTGCTTGCATCTTTCGTCGAATACCACGGAGTTAAAAGGCCAGATCGGCTTGTTAAGTCCGAAGGGCCTCCGTTACCACGATAATTGAATGTCCAATTTTTACACTCATTAGTCAGATATGAACCATATGCCCTGTCCGGCCCAGGCTTGCAAACAAATAAATCAAATCAAATGGGCCATAATGTTATCCAAATCAAATCAAAATTGCACTGCATGGTTCAGATTGCAAGTTTGAAGCTGTCATAGTAACTCGGTGACTAGTAGTAAGATCTGAATAATGATAGTGCTTTGATCAACAACGAGACTGTCTAGTAGTATGATATTACCCCCCTATAGCACTTTACGCGAAAGGACGAGTCGCGTTCTGTGGCAAACCCCTGACAAGCCCCTGTTCTGATCAGCACTACTACTCCTGTATATAGGACAGCGTTGAATCAACTCTACACCCTGGCAATAATCAACTCTACTAGAGTTGATTTTGGACTGTAGTACTAGGCAACCCATACTATTCCGAATCTATTGGCGGTGTCGGTTCCCATGTCATCATGGGCAACGGGAAGCACATCTTCCATTCGTGGCAGGGAGATGGCCACTATCGCATCGACGTTGGCCTCCATAAGCCTGAGGACTTCCCTGCCACTGCTGGCATTGACTTCGATGATCATGAAGCCGTCAAGAATTTCCTCCTCAAAGGCGAGTACTTCGGGTCTTATGTACCGGAGTTCAAAGATATCATCCGCCACAGCGAAGGTCCTTTCAGGCCGTGGCTGATGTATCACATGCCGACCGACAGACTGAACTGGGATGCCTCGGCGGATGTAACCCTGATAGGAGATGCTGCTCATGTCACGACCCCGTTTGTAGGTGACGGCGTCAGCTGTGCATTGCGCGACTCGTGTATTCTCGCTGGCAAGCTGAAAGAATTTGGTCTGACGAAAAGGGCTATTGCTGAGTATGAGAAGGAGATGCTCCCATACGCTATTGACGTAATTTCACAGAGCATAATGAGTGGGTTTCAGTTCTTTGAAGATGACGCTCCTAAGTCATCTCCAGCTACTATGACGTCTGCTAAGCAACGTATTGGAGCATCAGATGGGCACTAATTACTAATGATTATTATAAGACTGGTGAAATAAGGGCGGACTTTGACAGTTCTATTAATACAAGATTAGACAACATGAGTTCTGTCTACATTGAAATGCTCTACCCGGCTCACAAACTGGGCAATTCGCTCCCACATCGCCACAGGGTTCGAATACATAACAAAATGACTACTATAGGGTATCTCAGCCAGCTCCACGCCTGCCTTCACCAACCTTGGCAGGTATGATAAGGAAGCATATTACTCTCTAAATATATATATTCTTAGGAAATTGAAATTCTCAAAGGCCTCTAAGAGTCTCCCGTTATCTATACAGTCTACTATAGACTTAAACATAGGCTAAACCACAGCAGCTTACACCTTAGAACAAAAAGAAGCTATATATAACTCATTACTATAAAGCGGTGATTAGTATGTCTGCTAGATAAACTTATCTATAAATACTTCTAGGTCATCTGATAGGTAGTGGAGGACTTGCTGACTCAGGAAGCAGTCTTCTGGAGCGAGGTTTCCTTTAATATTGATAAAACTTAATATTAAAGATAGCTGCTGTTGAGCTAGAAGATTAGATACTAGACTGCCTATTGAGTGTCCCATAAGGTGATAGTGAGTGATGTTGAATTTCTCAAGCACTTGTTCCGCAATTGAGACAAGTAAGGGCATTGAGAGCTGAGATATATCAGATTTTGTTGACTCTCTGCTACCAGGTGAGTCATAGGCTAAGAAGGGCCGACTAGCGAATAGGGGATTGAGGGCAATGTTAACATAGTCCTCCTTCGTACCTCTAAAACCATGTAGGAAGAAAATTGGAATGAGAGGTCCATCTCGCCAGATGGTAGACAAGTTGAAAGAGAGATCGCTGATGCGAAGCTCTACTGTTTGCCAAATCAACTGCTGAGGATCGGCTGCTTTTGTCATTTTTGGCAGAAGTACTTTTTGGAGTAGTTGGTGACGAGCTGGAATCCGTAAGTCTGCGTGATGCCTCAGTGTCGGTCAAATATCCAACTCTTATATTCTGAACACTAACACAGCCTCAAAGTTTATACACTCAGCAACCCCACTTCGGCAAAAGATATTTTCACCGTGCCACGGGCCTACGGCGTCAGCCCGGACACACCGCCCCGGATTAACCCGGATAAAACTCAAAAACCTAGTTCCTGTTGATGAATAAGCACCCGTTCACGGCATTTCCGATTTGCAACGAGTCTCCGTTTGTTGTTATGCGTATACTACCATCCAGTACCCCTC